>PVKS010000306.1:0-215082 GCA_004027875.1 Aplodontia rufa
GTGTGTGTGTGTGTGTGTGTGTGTGTGCGCTGTTTGTTTGTTTGACTTGTAGTGGAGAGGACTGAGTTAACCACACTCTGCAATTCATGATATATTATCATCATTGGTCCCTACAAATTCTGGCTCTTGCTTCACTCATTTATTATTCTCATTTTCCCATATATAGGCCATGCATTCTAATATGCTTTATAGTTATCATTTTGTTTGTGCATGTTTGTATACAGGGGTGTTGGCATTCAGTTTTGTAGGATGCGTGTTGAGAGACCATAGGCAAATGACTTTGGGTTTTATGTATCTTGTTCAATTTTTTAAATTTGGCAGTAAGTTTTAAGATCCATCCACATTGCCAATTGGGCATCTAGATAATGACTTCTAATGCTATCTTGTACCACATGAAATACATCTGCTGCGTTTTGCCTGCTCATCCCCAGAGGGATGAGCATTGCCCACAAGTTGTTCCTGGGCAAGGGGACGGCATGTTGAGAGATTCCTTTTACGCAAGTAAGGGCCTCACCATGCTCATCAGTCAACGAGAAACCTGGAATTTCAGCTGGGCTGTGTCCAGCTAGAGTGGAGTAGCCGTGACTTCACATCCTTCAGGGACCCGTAAGGCTGTTTGTAGGCTGTCTGCATTCTTGGTAACTATGTCATGTGGCGACTCATGGGACAAATACTAGGTCTCAGTCCCAGCTTTGAAAGAACAATGTGTCCTCTATGCATAATAGGAAGTTTAGGAAGCAAACCCAGGATGTGTGTTTTCCCGAAGGTTGGCCTGTGAGTAAACATGGGCTTTGGTTGGATGCAGAGACAGGGTTGGGGGAGGGGAGGCCACATACCCACAGCCATCTAGAGGGGATGAAATGAAATGGGAAAAGAGGTGCATGTGTGCATAATGTGTATGGGCATGCATCTGTGTGTGTGTGTGTGAAAGGACAATGAGGACAGAGTGGAAGGACGCAGACGTGGAGTAGAGACAGCACGGTGGTGAGATTGCCTTCTTTCCCTCTGTCACACTTCTCAGAGATGACCTGCTGCTGGGTCCCAGCAAATGCATCTAACTGAAGGGCAGCAGGGAATAAGCTGCTATTCTTAATTTGGTGGACTGGCTCTTGGATGTGTTTTCTGTATTTCGGGAGAATTTATTTTCAACTTAGGGAAACAGTCACTTTCATAGAAGATCCCCAGCTTTGCTCGCTCATTAATCCGTCTGTCCATTTGAGTGGATAAGATGTTGTCAAGGGGCTCAGGCAGTCGCGGTGCTGTGCTGTTTTGTTTTTTGATGGCCTCCTTTCAGACTGGCCAGGGTGGCTCTGACTTCTGGCTGCTCTGGCTTGGAGGTATTGGGTTGGGGTGGAGGGGCAGTGTGGAGCAGTCCTGGAATTCCAGGCATTTCCTCTTCCAACTCCAGGATCTACAGGCAAAGTCTAGACTGCAGGTCGCAGACTGAATTCAACAGAGGTCCTAGGAATCCCAAAGTCCCCTCTTAATTCTCTCCATGAGTGCCACATCTCTTAGTCCCATCAGTGAAAGGATTAGAGCAGCCCCACTGTTTCCTCCCTGGACAGCCTTGCTGATACACTAGTGACACCAGCATGGAACAATCATGGGGCCTTGGGGCTGGCAGTTCCTGGGCAGCTGGGCCCATTGCCCATCCTGGTCACCCCTGTACTGCAGCACGTAGTGGAAAGTGTGGCACATATTATAAAAAATAAATTCAGTAACAATATGAGGAACAATTGAAATTAAATGAAAGGGACCAGAGAAGACATGTGATCTGTCTATGGGGAAAATGAGAGTGAGAGAATAGAAGGGACTTTTTCAAGTTCATTATTGGAAGTTCCTGGCAAATTATGTGATGTGATGCTTCGACAGGGCACTCATAAGTTATGCACAGCTTGGCTGCTAGAACACTGTTTTTAAAAAAGAGAGAGGGACAGTGAGAGAGAAAGAGAGAGAGAATCAATTTTATTTAGTTTCTCATGTGGCTCTTGTTGTGCTGACACTTGGTTGTGTACGTGGTGTTAGGGTTCAAACCTGCATCTTTGTGCATGCCAGGCGAGCACTGTAACCACTAAGCCACCGCTACTAGAACATTCTTTTTTGGAGACAAGAAAACAATGCTCAGTGGCATACTCCCTGAATGCCCTGGCCCTGGTGGAGGTCTTGGGCCTCTGAGCCAGGCATAGCTTTAGGTGTCCTACATACATTACCTTATTTGATTCTCATTACAGTCCTTTGAAGTAAATCTCCACTGAGCAGAAAGGGAATCTAAAATCTAGAAAGGCAAATTGTTTTTACCAAAAGTAAATAGGCCACTTCTGGCTGGAGGGGGTGCTGAGAGGCCACCTTGCATTTAGTAGTGAATCCAAGTGCCCTTCAAACGCTAAGACCTCCAGGTTTAGATCAGCTCCACCTTATTTGTTTTTTAGAGACAGAGAGAGTCAATTTTATTTACTTTTTCCATCTGGTTTTTGTTTCTCTGACACTTAGTTGTACATGTGGTGCTAGGGATCAAAGCTGGGTCCGTGTGAATGCCAGGCCAGGCAAGCTCTCCACTGCAGAGCCACCTCTCCAGCCCCTCAGCCCCACCGTTTATACTCCTATAAATTTTCAAATTTTCTTCTTGGTGAGTTTCCAACTATTTAAAAATTTTCAATAATTAGAAAATAAGTTAATGTATCAGAAAAATCAAATGGAACTTTAAAAGGAAACCTGGCTTGGAAATTTTATAATGAACTTACTATGTGGATACTGACACAGAACTTGTGTGGACAGAAGTGATAGCAGCACCTTCAAATAAACTCAATCCACCGACAGACAGTGTGAGTGGGAGAAAGACTATGAAATGAAGCACATAGCTGCTATATTTAGGCTTTGAGAAGGTGTTTTGCCTTTAAAATTACCTTGGAAATAAATACAAGTTAGAAACAAACCAGCCAAACCTACCATATTCTTGTAGGCACCTGTAGGCCAGGTGAAGGGCATCAGCTCTGCTGGGGCTCCTTAGCTGACTCGGCTTTCCTCCAACCTCCCTCTGACGACCTGCAGTGCCTGTGCCTTCTGAGCCCATCCATTCCCTCCATCATTCAAGATGTTTCACCAACCTGGCCTTTTTGTCCATCTGGTCTTACAGGCCTGTTCCTAGTCCTGCTTCAGTCCTATTCTTGGGACTTTACTTCTTCCAGGTCTTTACATGGCTGGCTTCTGGTCATCAGGAAAGCCTCAGTTCTAGCATCTCTTCCTCACTGAAGTCTACCTTGACAATCCCGTCTAAAGGTGTGACTCAGGGGTAGAGTGTTTGCCTAGAACGTGTGAGGCCCTGGGTTCCATCCCCAGCACCACCAAAATAAATAAGTAAATAAAATAAATAAGTAAATAAAACAAAAATAAAAGGAAAAAGTAAAAGCATAGAGTGGGCTCTCTCTACCTCCCCACTCTGAGTGTCCTGGCATCAGACTCTCTTTTATTTGTGTGACAGCTTCGGTATTTGTTGCTGTCTCTCCCTTTGGATCACACACACAGTGAAAACACAAAGTCCTCGGTCTGCACATGGGAGCCATTGATTCTGCAAAATTTCCTCAACCTGTAGGCACCTCAACTTCCTCATCAGGAAAATGGAGTTGACAACCCCTTCTTTCCATGCCTCAGTAGTAGTGAGTGAGGAATGGGTGTGAAAAGTCTTTGCTAGGTGTGAGCTCTGTTGTTGCTAGTCCAGAGGTGCTCACATCTCCAGGCAGAACACAGAGGAATGGCACAGTTCGCCTGTTTTGTGAGTTTCTGTTTTTTTGTCAAGCAACCACTCACTGTTTTGTGACCTCTCTTAGATGTCCCAAATTCCTTGGACTGGGGTCTGCAGGAGAGGCAGGGGCCTGGCCCTTGATTTAATTGGAGGAATAATTAGTGAGCAATGCCAGCCAGCCTTTATTAGTCATGGGTCTAATGAGCTGAAATGGAGCAAGGCTAAAAAAAAAATCCATTAACTATAACCATATTTACACTTCTATTGTCAGCCACACAATTTGTTGGTTTGAAACAAGCTGCTTTAATTTATTACAGTTATTATTTCTGTCTGGGAAAGATAAAGAACCTGAATTTCAAAGTACGCAAGCAATGATTACAGTTGAAGTGGCCCCGTGCTTGGTGGATATTTTTCAGAGCCAGCAATTCTCAGCAAGGTAGAGTTCTTACCAATTCCAAGAAAGATGCTGCCCTCATGCTAGAGCAATGAGAGACCCAAGGGACCATCATGCTTGTTAAGAGAGTTCCCTTTTTGTCTTAACTGTTATATAAACATAACCAAGAGCCTGAATCCTTTGGAGGAGAGGACTTGGATGATCAGGAAGAAGAGAGTGAGTATGAACAGAACAGGGTCCAATGCATGTGGGGATGAGTTCAGCATATTTTGGGGGCAGGGAGGAGACTGGTCCACCTGCAGTGGGGTTTGTGCTGCCAGGGAGCACAGATGCTGCCATGAGCACCCAGAGGAGGACTCAGTGCCAGAGCGAGGAACATTGTAGATAGTATTTTTCAAAGATTGCAGCAGTAATGTGCCCCTCTTGCATGCTTTTCTTAAAATGTGACTTTGTTACCCTCTCCTTGAGTGAGGGATTTGTGTCCCCTTCTCCTGAATGTGAGCAGAACTTTGTGACAGCCTTGACCAATACAGCATGGAGGAAGTGATGCCCTGTGTATTCCAAGGCTAGGATGTACGCTTTCTTTTTTCTCTCTTGGAATGCTTCCTCTTGGAACTTGGTCACCATGCTCTGAAGAGGTCCAGACTTGTCCATGTTGAGAGTCTCATGGAGATGCCACATGTAAGTATACTGTCAATTGCCATCTGGGGGACCCCACTGACAGCAGTATTAATCACTAGACATACATGAAGGATACTCCAGATCTTCCAGCCTGTCGTCAACCTGGTCCTCATGTTTTCCCAGATGAGGTCCTAGACATGGTGGAACATGGATGGATAAACTGCCTTTGCTGTGCTTTGTTTAAATTCCTGACTCTTCAGTTAATGGTTATTTTATGCCATGCCCCAACCCAAATAATGTCTCCTGGGTTCTTTATTATGCATCAGGAGAAAGGGTATCAGTCATGAACTTCTATGGGAAGCCATTGAAGGATGGAGCAGGGACATGCTAAATTCACTGTCAGGAACCCAGAGCACAGGGCGCCCCGGGGGCAGCTGGTCTCAGCAATAGTCAATCATCCTTGCTCTTCCTGTTGTGGTGCTTCTCAAAGGGTTTTCATGGATAGAGATGAGGTAGATGGTGGAGAGATTACCATCCTCCACTACAGATGAGGAAACAGTCCATGAGACCAAGTAGCTAGGTGGAGGCACTACAGTGCATAAGTGGCGATAGACCAAGCCAACGTCTCCCACGCCCAGCAAGGCACTATCTGATCCTTCCGTTTACACTTGATTCAACGCCCTCTATCTTCTGCCTTCCTTGATAGGTGTGGAATTTCTGGTCAAAGATCACTGATGTTGTGGGGACTCCAGGGAATAGATTTCTCTGGTTGACTATACTTAGCTTGGTATCCACCATTACTGTGGCATGTCATAGCTTACTTAAAGTAGCTCTTCACTATGCCCACGGGCAAGTTCAGAGCCCTCCCATTCTTCTTTTTTTTTTTTTTTTTTTTTTTTTTTTTAAGGAGAGAAGTAGAGAGAGAGAGAATCAATTTTCATTGAGTTTTTCACATGGCTTTCGTTGCTCTGACACTTACTTGTGTACGTGGGTGCTGGGGTTTGAACCCATGTACTTGCGCATGCTGGGCAAGTGCCGTAACTGCCGAGCCACCATTCCAGCCCCTCCCATTCTTTAAGTCCCCTCTTGCCTGCCACATTAATAGAGCCTTCCCTGATGTTCCCACCACTTGTAAATCACTCTGTCCCTGAGCTGCAGTGACAATGTTCATAACTCTCCCGCAGTCTACTATATGGCAGCATCTCTACTGACATGTCTAGTGATTAATGCTGACTGTCAACTGAGTCTTTAGCTGGACTATTGCCAAGACACCGACACATGACCTCTTTGCGTAGTCTCTCCACGTAACAATAATAAATAAATATCAACGAATGTACCTTTAGGTGCAACAACCAATAGGAGCGTGTGTGTCAGAGGGGAGGGAAGCAGCGCAGGTGTTTGTGTCTGTTGTGGGAAAGGAGGGAAGAGAGTGGGCGTTAAAGTTAGATGAGTTTTCATTTCCTTCTCTGCCCCAAGATTCTGGACTTTTTTCTAGAATGTTACACATGACCACCTTGGTAGGGGGCTCTCTGCTAACATGCTCTGCTAGAAAGTTTACAGTTGGGGCCAGCCAAGGTGACTGGCAACAGAGCTGTGAGGGATGATTGAGCACCTGTTGGGTGGTCAGCACTGTGCTAGGTCAGGGCTGCATGCAGACCTGGCCAGGGATCTTGTGCCTGCGTGTATCCAGGATGGCCTGCAGAGGTTGGGTGGCTGATACCCTATGGGAGCCCATGCTGCTGGGCTGGGAGCCAAAAAGCCTGGGGCAGATCTCAGCTCAGCTGCTCCCTTTGGTTCAGTGAGCATTTGATAAGAATTTGCCATGTGCTGTCCTTGTTTAGGCTCTAGCGGTACAAATGTGTAAGACCCAACCCCTCATAGGAGCTTGCCCATTACTTAGAAATATATTGGAAAGTCTCTTTGCCTTACTTTTCTTGTCTGTAAAAATTGGGCAAATGTGAGACCATTTAGTTTGATGGGCACATGGGCACTCTATGCATTTTAGCTGAAGCTGAATGTCCCCATCAGACCGCAACTCCACAAACTTCTGTTTCTCAGCAGCATGGCCAAAACAGACCAAAAACACGATGGAGTGGCAGGAAACTGGAGAATGGTTAGGACCATCACCAAACCTGGCTGGCGACATTGAAAGAACATGAAACAAGTAAGCTTCCCAAACTAAGGGGTTAAGAAAAGAAGACCAAACTCAGAGGATGACAGAAAGTTTGCAATGGATGAAATCCTTTACCCCAGAAAGGGAAAGCAGCAGCAACAATAACTAGTTGGAGTCCTTTCTAAACTTTTTACTTTTTCTGAGGATGCTCAGATCTCTTCTGCTCCCTCAGAGGTGGCTTCACCTCACCTCTGTGATGGGAACTGGTCAGGCAGCAGAAGGAGCAATAGCCCAGGGCTGTGCCCCACATGAACAGCCCGGGTTGCTCAGCAGGGCGGAGGAAAGATCGGTGCAGGCAGGTGGCTGTGCTGGAGACCTGTCTCTGGGGAAGCTGCTTTGCCCAGTCTCAGTTTTCTCATCATGTCTGTAACAGAAGGGCCCAGCCTAGTGGTCAGCTAGCCCTGTTCCCTCGCTTCCATCGCTCTTCATTCTTGCTCTCTCCTCCTCCTTCGTTAGCATCTTCTGGCCATCTTATCTCCTTCCTTTCTGGTCCCTCCTCTACATCCTCTTTTTGCTTCACTCCTTTCCACAACTGACCCCTCCTCTCCAAAATCACGTCCTCCCTCAGCTCTTGTCCAGCCCTCCTGTCACCAGAGCATCCCAGATGTCACACTAGGATTCTTCATTGCAGTCCTTGAAGCCTTGGCTGTGTGGGAAGCCCACCAGGCTCTGTCCAAACTCCAGACCTGACCCACCCAAGCCAATGAGGGCAGATGTCCAGGGTCTTGACAGAGCTCCCCTGGAGACTCAAATATACATCTAGTGTTGAGAACAAAAAGTGGTCCCATGTGGATTCAAATGTCCTCCTTCCTTTCATTTAAAGCAACAAATCAGCCCTTTAAAATCATTGTTCATGGCATTTCCTGGGTTTGTTTGGCTTTTGTCTCTTTTTCTTTCTTTCCCTTTAGAAAGTTTGGACCTCAAGTCCAGAGGGATGAGTTAATGACATTCCTAAGTCACTCCTGGCACATTCTCCTAAGTGCCTCCAGCAGGGCCCTTCTTTCACGTGCCAAAGGTGATTATGTTCATGTCCCAATTCTAGTTCATTTCTTTATATGAAAAGTACTATTTTCATACCTCTTTTTGTTTGGATATGTTCTTGCAAAGTGTGTTTGTGTACATGTACTTTTGTTTATGCAAATGACACATCACAGGGCTCAGCAGCTTGGCTTCTACTCCATATGCACATTCTCCTACAGCCCGTCCTCCTCCCCCGGTTCCTCCCCCAAACTCATCATTCTTCTTTTAGAGAGAGATGCTGCAGTTCTTTCACCAGGCAAGAAGATGTTTTTCCAGGCTCAAAAACACGATGGCTTATGCATCCCCACCATCCATTAGCCCTGTAGTAGGAAGCTGGACAGAGTTGCTGATGTGTAGGAATGCCTTGCTCCCCACCACAGATTCCAGGACCTTGATCCATGCCCAGAACACAGCCTCTCACCTCTGCATTCTGGAGTCAGAGTAACAAGTGAGCTCTGAGGCATGTGACAAACAACTGCCCCCCTCCCACCAAGCTTGTCCCATGAGCCCCAGTTTCATAACTGCCAATGTGGTTTTCCAAGTTCCTGGTCACTTGGAGAAACAGCCAAGAGCAGCATTCTCTGTGCCTGGAGCCCCCTGGGCAGGCAGCCTGGGCAGGTGCCCACTGGCTTCTGGGGCACATATGGAGGACAGGCAGCAGACTGGCACCCTGGGCTGTTGGTCCTGATGTCCTCCATCCCCAGGGCTTGAGTGACAGGGAGATCTCTTCACAGTGCCAATGGCAGAGCCTGGTGCTGGGACTCCGCGCCAGGAGAACTTTCCAGCCATCTGACCTCATCTTGAAAGGGCCGCATTCTTCTGCCGCTCTCTGGCAGAGTCCGGCTGGGCGCGTGTTTTCTGGAGCTGGTTGTCTGATTAACCCCAACCTGCTGCTTTGGGATCCAGCTGGATCGGTTTTACCTCCAACAGCGCAAAAAGTTATGATCGAGCTCTGGCTAATGAATTATCTTTGGTCTTTTTATGCAAAAGGGAAACCAATTTTTTTTTCCTGTTTTTGCCTTGGGAGTGATGTACTAGGAAGAAAGGCAGTGTGTTAGATTTGGTCCAGGCCTCTCATCTTGTAGGACTGAAAAAAGAGGCCAAAAGGGTTTGCTGCAGGTGACTGAGTTAACTGAGTTAGCAGGACTCCTAGGAGAACCTGAGCCCCAGGCTGTTCCTTAAGGGCAGCTATCTTCACTCCAGACTTGCTGCCCCATGGGGCATTGGTCCTGTCAGATGCTCTGCAGTAAAGGAGCAGTCTCCTCTTTTGTGCCGTTTTGCTGAGCCTAGACCATGGGACTGGGAGCATCTTGCCCTGTTTTGTTTTTTTTTTTGTCCTGGCTCTGCTGAGGATTAACTGTGTGATCTATGACAATTACTTCAATCCTCATGCTTCAGTTGCCACTCTGGAAAAAAGGGGATCACAAAAGTTACAATGCAGGCATCAAGAGATTCCCACTCTTCAGCCCAGGGATCTGGGAAAATATCCCATAAAAGTAAGCCAAAAGGCTCATTGACCACATCCTTCAGTCATTACATACTATGTAAAAACCCCCAAACAGCAATCAAAATAACAGAATTTGATCTCAGCTATGTGGACAGAGAAGGAGAAGGAGGGGAAGGGGGATTGGAGGGGGAAGGGAAGGAGAAAAAGAAGAAGAAACCAAAAATACCCAGTGGCTTTATGGATAATATTTTCTTTATTTTTTGTTTTCAAACTTTTTGCAATGTACATATGTGTGCATATATGTATAATGCACACAATGTTTATTTACAACTTTTATAAGCAAAAAAACAACTTCAAAAATCTTCAAGCATTAAAACAAAACAAAAAAGCAAGAAACATTTAAAGACCTAGGCTGCTTTATCGTCTCCCAAGCATGTATTTCAACATCTATTGTAAGGTGGTTTCTGTGAGTGGCTGTTGGAATTGAGCTCTATTTACAAATGGGGATGCTGAGGGAGGGATGTGGCTGCCATGGGGGTGGAAGAGGAGCCAGCAGGGAACCAGGTGGCTGGCTTTGGTGACAGAGCTCCTGTCATCAATGTGCCAGCCCCTCTGAGCCACAATGACAACACTATTGGAGGATGGAGCACAGTGAACTGTTAGGCAATCTGGATGCGTGTGCTGGTGGGATGGCCAGCACCCACCAGAACAGAGCAGGAGCCTGAGGCTTTTCCTCTGCTAGGTGGAGAAAGGGCTGGACGCAGGCAGCACTCACAGAGAGGCCACTGGGTACCTGCATGAGTGGGCCCAGGGCTTTGTGAGGCAGGGTTCCGGTCCTGCAGCTCACAGGTGGGAGCTGAGTCAGCTGGGGTATGGGGAGTGCTGGGGGGAGGGTCAGGAGTGCCAGGAGCCAGGCAGAACACCACGTTCCAAGCCATGCACCACTGAACAACCGCAGCTGAGGAAATACCAGCAGCCTGTGCCTAGTCTGGACTGCCTCTTCGTCCAGGGCTGGTGGTGCCAGAAGGGGCCCGAAGCCTCACCGAAGGTCAATTGTTTTTCTGGCTGCCTTAATATGCCCTCCTGCTCCTTCCATCACTTCCTGGAACCTCAGTGGCTCCCTAGGATAGGAATGCAAGACTGGTGGCTCTGGGTTAGGAGAGCTGGGCCAGGAGGCCAGAGCTGCCTCACAGGGGGGCCATAGCAAGAGCCAAGGGCCCAGGTGTTAGGGATGGTGAGTCTCTCCTTTAGAACCATGGAAGGGGTGGCAGGAAGCACAGGTTTTGGACACACCCTTGAGTAGAGCCTGAGTGTCTTACTCTGCCCTGACACTGCTCTGTAACGCCCCCTCCTGCTGCACTCTCTCTGGATAAAGTTTATGTTCTCCTGAGTCCCTTGTCAGGATGTCCCCAGTGTGTGGGCAGGGGCTATGACATCAGTTCCTCAGGGATAAGATGTTACCATGGTGCATGGGCAGGTGGCAGGACAAGGATTCCCTGTACTTGGGTGCTTGTACATGGTGACTTGGCCGCTGTGTGCTGACGAGGGTACATCATGAGTGGAAGGGAGGCCTGACAGGGAGGGCGGTCAGGTTGCTGGCAGCTTCAAACCACCAGAAACCAAGGTTCTGGCTCCTCTGCCACCTCCTGGGCCTGGTGAGGGTGATGTAAGACTTCGGGTGTGAGAGTGAGTGGTAAACACCAGCAGGAGCTGCTGGGGTGACTCAGCTGTTTACTCAGGATTGGCCTACCTTCTTCACCCACAAACCAACCACCTCCCTATGCTGGCAGTACAGGGTGATTGATAGTGGCTCTCAGGGTGAGATGCTTCAGAATCACCCACAGAACTTGTTTAAAATGAGTACTATAAAGACTTCCTGAGATTCTGGTCCAGTGCATGGAGGTGGGGCCCAGGAATCAGCATTTAACATGTTCTCCACATGATTCTGACGCATGTGATCTGAGGACCCCACCGAGGGACCACTTGGATACAGGGTAGAGTCTTCTGCCTACAAACAGATGTAGCTTACACATTTTCCTGAATAAGTTCTTGGACCAATGCCATCTTATCTCCAGTCCAGGAGCCCAAACAAGGCTTCTGGATTACTCATACTGAACAGGCAACACCTTTCTTCCAGTTGCTACTGAATGTCTCCTGGAGAATTCAGTAAGTCCTTATGGGAAGCAGGAGTCTATACTTTCTCAATGCTCAATTTGAGGGGGCTAAAGTACTTTCTACCATTTGTTTCCTGGGGCCCAAGTGCTCTACGATGCTATAAGCCAGTCCTTTAACTATTTCCCAAAACTCTTAACTGTTCACAAGACCATAGGACATTTGTTTTGCTTTTGGTGCAAAATTGTGTTACTTAGATGGTGGCACTGGGCTGAATTCATTGCAGCAAATGTTCACGGCATACTTGTGGTGTTTAGGCCAGGCTAGACTGAAGTTTGCATATTTTCATGTCTTCATTAATGTACAGGCAAACAAGTTATTAATGCACTTAAACAAACAATGCTTTCTAAAACACAGGCTCCACAAAGAACAAAATAACGATACTTAAAAGAAAAAGCTTGAAACCCTGGTCTGGATAGCTAGCCCATAGTATGTGATCTGAAGACACTTGTTAATAAATGAAAAACATTTTATTCATCACCCTCCACCCCCAGCTAGAGAAGACAGTTTGTAGTCTTCCAGGGAACGGTCTGTTCCTTGGACATGTTTCAGAAATGTTAATTTCATCAGTCCAGGACTACAGGGAAAAGGGACTGTTTCTAGGAGAAAGTGTCTACTTTGCAGGACTGCATGGAGGGAAGGCTGGGGGTTGCCACCTGTAGCCCTCTGTCTGCTCCTACAAGGCCAGGCATTGTGGAGTTTCTGGGATCCCTGATTATGCCTGCTACGTGGAGAGTTTAAGTGGCTACATGTAAGGCTTCGAAGATTAGTAGGGAACTCTTGCACTGCCTGAAGATGATTGATGGGGGTATTCCACATGCTGGAGAGTGCCGGCCAGTAGAAAGCCCTTTAGAGTTGAAATAAGCACATTCTTTACTGATAAGAAAGGCTGGCTTCTAGTGTTCAGCAACAAGATGCTTTGGGGCTTGTGGCTGCACTATATATACATATACACATACACACACACACACACATACTTTTTTTGGTTGTAGGCAGATACAATATAATTATTTCATTTATTTATTTTTATGCAATGCTGAGGATGCAACCCAGTGGCTCAAATGTGCTAGCCAAGCACTCTACCACTTAGCCATGACCCCATCCCCTGCTGCTTCATTTTGAACTCTCTCATTTTTCTCTTTTTTTCTGGGAGACTTCAGCATCTCTTATACCTTTAGAGAACCCACTGTGTTGTGCATAAGAATCACTCCCAGAAGGAGATTCTCAGCTGGTTGATCTGAACAAGGCACCTTCCTTTTAAAAATTCCTGCAGGTGACTGTAAATTGCTCTGAAGCCCAAGAATCACTGACCTATGTGGGTTGATGCTTCTCAAGCCAATGCATTCACTCCAGACCTCCTGAGCTTTGGACTCCTGGGTGACTCCACCTGGGATGTCTCAAGGGCTCCTCAAAACTGAGACAAAGTTGGAAAATATGATAAGATTTGTCTCAGCAGGGACTCGGTGATGACAGAGTGGAATTAGCACAGGGCATTATGCGACACAGGATATCTGGTGTTCAGGGTGGACCTTCCCCCCGAGGCTGCCGATCTTGCCCTCTCCTAGCTCCCCTCCATCCCTGTGGTGGGCACCGTCTTGGCACTTGTCGGAGTATGTGACCACTGACCTTGAGTGCTCAAGCCTCAACACAGAACAGCAGGAGCAGGTCCTCATGCTTACCTGCTCGTTCTGCCTTTGGCCAGATCATCTCTCTCTTCCTTAAGGAGCTGGTGCCTGAAATGACCTTTCTCTACAGAGGAACTACTGTGCTCAGGGTCATGGTCCATGGACTTCAGCAACTCAACCACACCAAAACAGAATGCGGCGATCCCTATTTACACAATGGACTTACATCACACCCCTCCTGGCTAGTTTTGTCTCTCTTCATCTCTTGCCATCTTGTAGCAGAAGATTCCTAGCCAATCTTTGACTATAGTCACTTCCCCACTGCTGCTGGGACTAATCCTAAAATTACAGAATGTCATAACTAGGGGCTTACAAATTATTTGGTCTTGAATCTTTTCACACTATTAAAAATTACTGAGGGGGCTGGAGCAGTGGCTTGGCAGTTACAGTACTTGCCGTGCGTGAGCGGGTACGCGAGTTCAAACCCCAGCACCATGTACACAACAAAGTGTCAAAGAAATGAAAGCCACACGAAAAACTACATAAAGACTGCTTCTCTCTCTCTCTCTCTCTCTCTTTAAAAATAATTACTGAGAATCTCAAAGATATTTTCCTTATGTGCATTCTAATATTTACAGTGAGCATTTAAAATAGAAATTTAACAATTTACTAATTAATTTTAAAATGAAAGAATAAATTCATTGCATGTTAACATAAGCAACTTATTTCTAAAATAAAAAGTATTTGAATTTTCCCAAACAGAAATATTACTATAAAGAGTGGTATTGTTTTATATCTTTGCGAATCTTTTAAGTGTTGATAGATACGCAGGTGTCTCATGAGTGCTCCTGCATTCAATCTGCAGGGATGTGCTGCTTTGGTTGAAGTACATGAGGAAAATGTAAGCTTATACTCAAAAAAGGTAGGAAATTTTAATATCCTTTTATAGAATCATAGGGATTCTTTTGTGATATATCTAAAGTGGTGGTTTCTTCAAGGTTAGTTATGGTGAGGAGTCTTAATCATACCAGTGAAATGTTTTTACTCTCTCACATTAAAATCCATTTACTTACTTGTACTTCAGATATCTTTTACTCATACTTGGGTGTCTAAGTTCATGCATCAATCATGCAAAAAATATTGATTGACTGAGTTGTCTACATTTTCTAAACGGTGACACATTTCCTTCACTAATATATGAAAAGCACATTCGTTACGATCACCTTGGAATATCACTGAAAAAGCCTATGAGTATTGGAAAGCTGTCAAGCTCATGGTGGCAAACACAGTTTTCCCAAAATTTTGTTGCTCACTTGAAAACTCAGATTTTATCACCGCAACAAATACTGCCAATTTCTTTCTTTCAAGTAACATTCTTGCGAGACACAGTTTTGAGAAAATGTCTGCCACAACCCAAGCCTAAATAACCACAATGTGTCTGTCATTCATTTCTTTCAAATAGAAGCATGGTTTTGGAAAAAAGTGATTTGTCCAGCTCACAACCGAGCCTCAAGCATTTTCCCTTGAGGTAGCATCAGGCTTTCGGCACAGGGCGTAACAGCTCCGTGCTCTGACCCCTTCACACAGTGTCCAGGCACTCTGTTCCTCAGGGTTGAGAATGAGTAAATACCTTGCACTGCTTCATCAAGGACAGGCTTAAGTGAAACGGGTGTGTTTTTAAAATTTATCTTTTAGCACAAGTGTGTGGTAGCAAGGAAAACAGTAACGGATAGCACTGTGTAGTGCCACTATCTTGATTCGTGCAAAGGGGATGGGGATTTTACTCACTGCTGCCTTGCACTCTTATTGAAATTATCAACTCAGGGAGAAAAGGTGTGATGTCTTTGTACTATTATGAAAATAGCTGTGACATCATGGAACCCCTAACCCAAGGTCCTCCTGGGGACTCCAGGGATTCATAGCATACTCTTTTTTTTTAATTGAGAGATTTATTATAGAACAACCATACAAGTTTTTAACAAAATAATATAAAATGAATATAGATTCTGGATATTAGAATTACCCCAGGAGTGTCCCCCTCCCCAATTACCCACCTTTGTCCCTCCCTTCCCCTTCCCACAATATCTCTAAAAAAGTATTAGGTTGTATAACATTACACCTTATCTGGATTGAACACATGATACTAGACCACCTTTCTCAATGGCCAGGGTCTAGATCCAGCCTCCACAGATGAGTGGAGACATTCGACCCTTGGTTCTCTGGGTTAAGCTGATTTTACTCAGCATAGTTTCTTCCATAGCCATCCATTTACCTTCAAAGGTTGCAATATCATTGTTTCTAATTGCTGTGTAGAATTCCATGGTATAAATGTACCACAGTTTTTGGATCCATTCATCCAGTGAAGGACATCTAGGTTGTTTCCATATCTAGCAATAGTAAATTGAGCTGCTATGAACATAGATATTGCTGTGTCACTATAATGAGCTGATTCTAAATCCCCTGGAAAGATTCCCAGGAGTGGAATAGCAGGGTCGTACGGTGGGCTCATCCCTAGTTTTTTGAGGATTCTCCACACTGCTTTCCAGAGGGGCTGTACCAGTCTGCAGCTCCACCAACAGTGTATTAGTGTGCCTATCTCTCCACATCCCCTCCAGCATCTATCATTGTTTATTTTCTTCGTTTTTGCCATTCTGACTGGAGTAAGGTGATAATGTGGTTTTCATTTGCATTTCTCTTATTACTAGCGATTTAGAGCACTTTCTCATGCATTCATTGGCTTGATCAATGTCCTCTGTTGAGAAGTTTCTATTTAGCTTTTTGGCCCATTTATTGATTTGGTTGTTTGTGTTTTTTTAGTTGAGATTTTTGAGGATTTTGTAGATTCTGGATATGAGGCCCCAGTCAGAGGAATCATAACCTATGATTCTCTCCATTTCTGTAGGAAACCTCTTGACTCTTTTGATTGTTTCCTTGGCAGTACAAAAGCTTTTTAGCTTTATGGCATCCCATTCACTGATTTTTGACTTTACTTCCTTCACTTTAGGAGATATGTTGAGAAAGTCTTTGCCTACTCCCAAATGCTGAAGTGTTGGTACTAATTTGTCTTCCACCAGTTGCAAGGTAGCTGTTTTAATTCCTAGCTCCTTGATCCATTTTGATTTGATTCTCGTGCAGGGAGAAAGATATGGCTCTAATTTCAACTTTCTGCAAGTGGCTGTCCAGTTTGCCCAGCACCATTTGTTGAAGAGGCTATTTCTCCTCCATGTAATATTTTGTCCCTCTTTGTAAAAAATCAGATGTTTAAAGATTTGAGGGTTTGTTTCAGGGTCTTCTATATTATTCCATTGGTCTTCTTTCCTGTCTTGATACCAGTACCATGCTGTCTTTGTTATTACAGCTCTATAGTATAGTTTTAAATCTGGTATGATTTAAAGATGAAAATACCTGTTTCATCTTTCTTGCTTAGTAGTGTTTTGGCAATTCTAGGTTTCCTATTGTTCCAAACGAATTTGAGGATTGCTTTTTCCATGTCAGTAAAGAATGACATAGGTATCTTTATGGGGATAGCATTAAATCTGTATAAAGCTTTCGGTAGAATGGCCATTTTTATTATATTAATTCTGCCTAACCAAGAGCATGGGACATCTTTCCATCTTCTTAGGTTGACTTGTATTTCATTCTTCAATGACTGATAATTTTCGTTGACATAGCATACTCTTGAGAACTGCTATACTCACTCACATTCAAAAGTTCCCCACTTAACGATGGGCTAGCGATGGGGAGGCCAGGAGCCGCATTTCAGGACTCCATCTCCTTCCTGTTTTTAGCAGGTGCTCTCTGTGAAGAATGTGACTCCGAAGGTAGTGCTGCTGAGAGCCACGTGCCATCCATGGAGCACACTTCGAGTGCTGCCAGAAAGCCTGCCCATGACTGAAGCATCCCTGGGAGACTCCTGTTGGGAAGGTTGGCATCAGTGGGCAGCAGGTACCCCGGGGACGAGCGAGGCATCCACTGCTTTCGTGGAAAGTCTGGTGTGCCTTGCTTTAGGTCCAAGTGTGCGTGAGCTGCCAGTTGCAGCAATGACCTCATTACCACTGAGTGATTGAGGAAGGCAGGCACCTTCCAAGGAGAGCATGGGTGCAGAGTGATTGTGTACGACAGTGCACAGCAGCGCCGGGCAGCTGGTGGGAAGGATGTGTGATCTGGGTTTTGCAGATAGGGAAGTGGCATTTAGAGAGGTAAAGTCACTCAGTGAATCAGCTTCAAAGTTTGGTAGATTCAGAGGATTTGGGGGCTCCAAGAGAATGCAGAGGTTCATGGACAAGTTGAGGTGGAAGGAGGGGGAGGATTGCTCAGGGTTCCAGCAGAGTTGCTAGGGCACATGAGTCAACCAAGTGGCCACACCATACCTAGCCCACCTCATACAAGTGGCAGAACACTCCCTTCTGGCATCTCTCAGCAGGAGAGTTTCCTGTAAAGGAGGCCAGCTACTCAACGTGTTTTTTGATCTGGTAACATTTCCAGGCTGAGTGGGCAGGAAGACTTCCAGATCACAGAGCATTAGTTATTTGGGACACAAGGTTTTTAATACCCCATTTTATAGGGAGGGAAGATGACCCCAGAGAGGATACATGACTTTTCAGGAACACATTAGTAAGTGACAGAACAGGGACATGAACTCAGGCCTCTGGACACAGTCCCAGGCTCTGTGCACAAGACTATGTCCTTCTACCTTGTGCAACCTTCAGACCGTAGAACTCATGAAGATGACAGTAGTCCCAGCCACCTGGAAGAGATGTGTTCTCTCTGGGGCATATGCCATTCCTTCCTCAGCTCCCTTGGCTTGTCTGGTGTGGATTCCCCATCAACACAGGAAGCACACTGTCACACTGGAGCAGCCCCAGGATTTGAATCCAGTGGCAGGCCCAGAACTTTCTTCTAGTTTGTTCTTCACATGTGACTAAAAGTTGTACCTGCTACTGATTTTTAATTTCCACTGGGATGGTATGGGAGGAACAGTACTGGATTTGAAGATAGAAAAGCAGGAAAAGATATGGGAGAGGATTAACACGTTGCCCTATAAAGTCTTCCTTGATCTCTGCTCTATCACCCCATCATTTCCTCAGACTCTCGAAAGCCTGCATCATATTAGATATTAGAAATATCTACCTATCTCTTATCTATCTATCTATCTATCATCTATCTATCTAATCTTTTAATTGATGAGCATTAATTGTAACCATTTTGGGGGTATAGTGTGACATTTCAGTACATGTACTCTATATAATAATCAGATCACTATAATACAGTAGATGGCCCATCCAGCACCTTAAACTATATTTTCGACACATGTAGCAAGTTGCTTGAATGAATCATTCTTTACCCAGATCTAAGCAGGGAATAAAATTGACTTCTTCCTGCAGATGACATCAAAGAGCATAGGATGAAGTTGGGCAGGGTTCCGGTGCCATGATGTTTAGGAAGGAGAGGAAGGGCTGCTCTTTGTAAAGCTAGAAAGTCCTCTGGGTTGGCATGATTTGAACGCATGCTCTCATTTCCTGCCCGAGAGGCAAACAGAAACGAAGATGCTGTCATTGCTGCTATATTGCCCTTTCCTTGGTTCCCACAGACTGGATTTAAGGTGACACAATGAAGAAACTTGGACTTGAAGGTGCTTTTGCCCAATCTTTTCATTAAAAAGATGATTAAGGAACTTATTCCTCAGTGTGCTCTGCCTATATAAAATTCACTTAAGGGAGAATTTTGTACCAATTTAAAAATTAATAGGATCTAATAGGAGTAGATTGTGAAGCTGAAATTTAATCTAATACTATGATATCTAATTTGATTATAGGTTTGACCTCATTACTAAAAGTTCAGCTTTGGCCTAAAGTCTTTATCATGAAAAGAATTGGGGACTCCAAATGTTGGCCCACTCATGTGGAGCTATCAGTGATTTAATGCTATTAAAGCACAAGACCACAATAATATTGAGACATTGTTACCTCAAATACATTTTGGGGGAAGGTAAGGGAAAGAGGAAGGCAGGGAAGGAGAAAGAATAAGGAGGGAAGAAATGACCTGAATGAATTTTTTTGGAATTCATTTTTCAGAAATTTGCTTTGTTGAATGTTTTCTAGTATTCTTCAAAGGAGAAATTCTGGAAAACAAGATGAAAAAGTGCTTTCACTAGGGCAAGGCCTCTTCAGGAACCCCTCAGGAATTTTCTCACCGTAGGTTTTCCTTTCAGCTGTTGAGCTGGCCCATTCCCTTGTTGGCCCACGTTTTGGTCCTCTGGGCCCTGTGTGAAGCTCTCAAAGAAAAGCTTACAGTTTAGTTATTGGCTCTTGGTGTTCTTATACAATGCTCATCTATGTTTAAAGAAAAAAAATATATATGTATATATATGTGTATACACACACACACACACACACACACATATATATATATAACAACTACACTGGGGGCTAAACTTCTGTTTTTCTACAAAACTGTAAACCTCACATTCTTTCTTCAGACTCTCCCAGTCTCCTCTAATTGGCATGATTTGAACAAGTGTGTGTGTAAATGCGACTCTCACCAATTTTTTCTGCACCGCCGGAGAGAGGTGAAGAATGCATGCTTGCTGAGATACAGCAAGAGGTCGGGTCAGAAGTGACATGGCTGCTCGATTCTATTTCACCTTGCAGAGAATATTCTTTCAAGGGCATATGAAGACAATAGCTTTGTTGGGAAGCCCAAAAAACAGTGTGAGAGGATGTTTAGTCTAGAGAAAGAAGACTGAAGAGGACACGGGAGCTGGGCCCAAGAGTCCGAAGGGCTGCCCCGGGGAAGGGAGCAGAATTGTCTTATGCTGCCCAAGGAAGGAGAAGTGGGTCAGAGGGTGTGTTAGGGAAAGTGTCCCACAGGCTTGGCTGTCCAAGGTCAGTGGTGTCAGCTCCCCATTGGTGGCTTGTTCCAGCCGAGGCAGGAAGTCTACTTGGTGGGCATGCTGGGGTGGGGATACTAGCTTTGCATGAACTCCAAGTCTCAGCCCCACATTTCTGGATTTAGGACCATCATGTCCAACTTCACCTCCACAACCACATAAAGAAGCCTCCTCAAGAACAGGGATGCTGTGATAGAGCTACAAGAGGGAGGTCTTGAGCCAGGCAGGCTCCAGCTTCCCTGGCATCATTGCTAGAGAGTAGTGTCTTGAAAAGTTAAACCAACATCTTTCTGAACCAGGTTATGCTCTTGGCTTTTATTCTGCTTTGGTCAGGGTGGAAGTGGGGTAGGATAAAGATGACTCAGACCCAGCTTCCTCTGACTAGGACCCACTGTCTTGTCACGAGTAATGGGCAGAAGGAAGCAACCAGTGAGTGCCATAGCAAAGGCACAAGGTGTGTGGGCTCTTTGGGACTGCTTGGGGGTCTGGATGTTCATGGGGGAGTTGGAATTTGAGATGTGTTGATTGATGGTAGAGATTCCTGAGTGAGAGAAAAGGGTTATATGTGAATCTCTGTTAAAATTCCCTGGCAAAAATATTTTCTCTCCTTAAGTGAGTGGAGAAGTAGAAAGATAAGGTTGGATTCAGTAACTCTTATTTCTTTCAGGTATCCAGATACTCCTCAGCCCCAAAGATATATATGTCTGTAACTCTTCCCTGTTAGTCCGGAACCGAACTCACTTATCAATGGATGCTGTAGGTAGAGCCCAGCAGAGGAGCTAAGGCCCCAGAGACAGAAGGGGCAGGAGGGGGCCTCCAGAGGCACCAAGGGGGCATTGAAAGGAAGGATACCATGGAGAGATTTAAAAGCAACTCATCACATGGCAAATCATTAACTGATAATTTACTACAGGCACTGAGATGAAGACAACAGGTTTCTGCCCCAGGGAGCTTATGGATGGGGTGGCTGTGCAGGCAATAGCAACGACCCGATTGGTAGGTAAATGTAGGAAATAAAAGAAAGACACAGAGGTGGGCCCTGGACCTGCAGTGGCCCCAAGCAGAAATTGTTCCACTCTGGGAGCCAAGGATAGCAGGCAGTTACCTGGACTGGGTATGGTCATGTGAGTGAAGCTGCTGAGCTGGATCCCTGCACTTGGACTTTTAGAGTTGGATATTTTTTTGGCCAAAGGATCCATTGTTCTCCTTTATTCAAGAACCTTCTCCATGACTGCCCAGACTCATGCTCATCCAGCCTCTGCTTCCTCCTTTGATATTAGGTGCTGTGGTGATCATGGGCACTTCTTCCTGTCAGAGCCTGAGTCAGCCTCCTGGATTTCCCTTCTGGTGCTGGGAGATGGACTTAACCCTCAGAAACAGTCATAAGCAATGAGAGCCATGCTCCTCAGACAAATGCCACCCGGATGATTGCTCTCTAAGCAGGGAAGCTCATGGGTGAGACATCTCAATTTGGTAGCATTTAATCTACATGTCACTTCCAAGTTCTTTTGTGACCTTGTAGAAGTTCTAGCTTCTTAATCTATTAACCACAGCCATTGGTTCCTCATTCTTCTTTCTCTATGACTATAGGTGGGAAGCTCTTTCCCCAAATTCACTGCAATACTTGGTTGTTTCTTAGGACTAGAGTAAATCTGCCATGGCTACTTCATATTTCATAGAAACCAGTTTACTACTTATTGGCAGCCACTTTCAACCCTTGTGGGTTTGGGGCTTCTTCTTTCTTAACTCCTTTTCTTCTCACATCTCTTCAGAGCAGTAGGTGCTTTCATACAGAGTATAAATCTATCCCAGTTCCAGATAAGTTATAGAGAGCAAGTTGGATTTAGGTATCTATTCTTCTTTTTATATGACCATAGATATACTACCTTTATGCAAATAAGGCTATTAATTTTAAATTACAACAGTGATTATCATGTATTACTTCAAATGACATATATTGAAAATTTTCATTTTAACAGAATAGCAGTAGTGCCAATGGTAGTTTTATAGAGGGATTTTCTAATTTCTAATGTTAATGGGACTCAAAGCCTGAGATGAGGTACCAATCACAGACCACCATGTATAAAGCAGGAAGGAAGGAAATCGGAGCAGGAGGATGAGTGCCAACAAGCCACACTTACACTGCCAGTGGTCAGGTAAAGGGCAAAACCAAGAGGATTTTGGTAGCAGTCAGTGATTATGAAAACCAAAGGAAGGAGTCTTTGGTTCTGACTGAAGATTTAAAAAGTTTATTGGAGGAGATGGCATTGACCTTTGATGGGTGAGTAATTTGGGGAGAGTAAAAACTGATGGGGGAGCAGGAGGAGGGGCATGGAAGGAGGCTATGTGCTCTTGGGCCTGCCCACATTCCCTTGGCATTCTCCATCTTGTGCCAGCCAGACTTGCATGCTGGAGAATTACTCCAACAGTAACCCATAATCTATGACTGATGGGGGCTGGTGAATAAATATCCCAGTTTCCTCTACTCTTAGATAGAAGAAGTGGGTTCTACATTGTCTCCTGGGGTTACCCAGTAGAACTGAACCTTCATTGCACATAATGAAAACCTGTTTTTTTTTTAAATGTACCTTTTAGACAAAGATTCAAGTACAAGTATCTTTGGGACAGGGGGTAGGGGAGATGATCCAAGAAAATATCAGTAAGATAATGGGGAAAGAAAAATAAGTGTAAAGATCTAAGAATCTAACTTAAGACAAAGATATTGCAGCAGCTAGAACACAGACCTAGTTGGGATGAGCTGAGCGTAAGTGGGAAGCTCCAGCGTTCCAAGATGGCTAGTGACTTAGAGGTCTAGCAGATAAGACTAAAATAACAGAGTCGTGATGTGAAGCACCTGAATTCTGGCCTAAATAAATCTAACTTTACTGCAGACGACAGAAAACCATGTAATGATGGAAGGGAAAGCTCTTCCAAAGTTCTCACGTGTTTGCTTCTCTGGCTCAGGGCTGTGGGACTAAATGCTCTTCTTCCTACCTGTGTCCATTCTGAGTCACCTGCTTGCAAGGGATTCTGTAGGATGCACCTGGGGCTCACACAGCTGCTGTTCATCTTTGAGGAAGAATTGAGTCTGCGAGTGAAAAGGGATGGGATTTTGGGAAAGGGCCAGTCTCTTGGGATGGTGTAGGCCGTTCTAGCCTTAACTAGATTCTTCTTATAGACAGAAGCAGGCGAGTGGTTGGAGCTGTTAATCTCAGTTCTAGTTTCAGAGGAATGTTTTATATCAGAGAGGCATCTGAAACCTCTGAAAGCTCTAAGGAAGCCCAGCTCTCGGGGTTGGGCATGCCTGGTGGCAAAAAGGAAAAGACTTCTGTGTATTAGGCAAAAGTAGGAGCCTCAGGGACTGTGTCAAATACATCCTCCATCCACCCTCCATCCACTGCTGGGCTGAGTTCCTGATTTCTGAAAGGTGTGTTCAGGTGTGTGTATGGGGGTGGGGGGTGCACATGTGTGTGGTAGAAAATTCACTGGCATGGCTCTCCTCAACATTTTAAAACTCCTTCAGACTGACACTTGTCACAGTCATCCGTCCCATGCCTTGTACTCTCTATCTAACCACAAACCACTTTGCCCTTGGTGCACAATGTGCCAGCATCCAGCCGACTCTGGGGCTGGTCTGCTGCCAGGCTCAGTGCGGACTCGCTTGCAGGAGAGCTGCTGGCTCATTAGGGCCCTTTATTTGTGAGCCTGCGAACGCACTCTGTGTGCCAAAGTGAAACCCGAGTCTAATGAAGGCATTATTGATGTGCAAACTTTAAATGCCAACAGCGTATGGTCCCCATAAAAGCTCTGTCAG
The DNA here is from genome assembly GCA_004027875.1 of Aplodontia rufa. Classification (NCBI taxonomy): domain Eukaryota; kingdom Metazoa; phylum Chordata; class Mammalia; order Rodentia; family Aplodontiidae; genus Aplodontia; species Aplodontia rufa. The sequence goes on from PVKS010000306.1 coordinate 23,895, forward strand.
AAGCTAACCTGACAGTTGGAGGATGGCTCACATCTCTCCTTGATAGCCCTTTCCAAATCTGGATCATTCTCTCAGGAAGTGCTTTTTTGGAAACTCTCTCCATGAGTCTGACTTCTGGTCCCAGGAGACTTGTCGCAAGCCCAAAGTACTGTTCCTTGTTTAGTCTCCCAACTCCTGCTCTTGTGGCTCTTTGCTGCTACTTCCTGTAGGCGCAGACTTCCTGACTGGAAGTTCACCCTCTCTGAAGTGTGTTTCTTGGATCTATTGAATTGTGTGCTGTTGCTGTCTTTGGTTCATCCAGTACTGACCTCCTCAGGTCAAAAGCATGTCTCCTGTATTGGGCCGCGGGGCAGAGAAGGAATAAAGGATGTGTCAAACAAGGGCTCACCATCGAAGCAAGGAGATGACATCCCCCTGCAAAGAAACACTCCACATTCAATTCCTAAAGATGAGGAGTTCGGTCTTGTTCAGCTTGGCAGTGCTGGTGGGCTCTTTGTGTAGCGGGGATGTGTATGGTGGGGAAAGGGAGGCAGAGGCGAAAAAGGGAAGAAGTCTGAGAGAGGGTGGCTTTGCATTGGACTAGGAAGAGTGTGGAGGATTTGTTTAGGTAAAGATGGGGAGTAATCCAGAGAACAATGAGCAGGGAGATGAAAGTCAGGGGAGGTGTATGAAACTGTGACAAGGTCAAAGATCATCAGTCATCCCCCTCCCTGCATCCATATCCCTTTGCTGTGTGATTTTTCACTGCTCTTCTACCCTTATTCTGAGCTCTGCTATGAGACTTTCCTGGCCATTGATGTATTAGCCATTGTGGGTAAGCAGGGACTTGAAGAAAAGTGATTGCACTTCTTGCTGCTCGTAGAATGCTGCTATCCTCTGAGTGAGCATGGGGAAGGATAAGAGGCCGTGTCAGGGGGCGCTGAGTCTCCTGGACTGGCGCTCAGCTGACCGATGGTGTATGAGGGAGCCCCTGCAGAGGCCAGGAGCTGACCTGGATGGGCCATGTCAGTGAGTTCCCATGTTCTTTGCCCTGTGCCAGCAAGAGGAGATTGAGGCACAGGTATTTATCTCTCCGATTATCACTCTGCTGGGCTACAGTTTGGCCACAACTCATTTTTAAGGTTCTGGCGATTCCTCCTTCCCATGCCCTTCAGGCCCTGGGGTTCTTCCACCTTCCTTACCCCTCCCCATACCTTTTCTATGCTCCATTATTTGAGTGGCCAGCTGGGTTCTGAAATGACTCTTCCTGTGCTAGTCAACTTTTCATCGCCGGGACAAAAACCTGAGAAAAACAGCTTGGAGGATGAAAGATATATTTTGGCTCGAGAGTTTTCCATTCACAGTTGGCTGGCTCCATTGCTTTGGGCCTGAGGCAGATCAGAGCATCATGGTGGAAGGGCATGACAGGGGAAAGCTGATCACCTCATGGCAACCAGGAAGGAGAGGGAGAGGAGGCAGGGAGAGGGAGGGATTGCGGACAAAACAGACACTTCTAGGGCAGCCTTCCCCCCAAAGCACCTACTTCCTCCAACCAGACCCCATCTCCTACAGTTCCTTAATTAATTCATCAACGCATTAATCCTTCCCCTCGTGCTACCTTCCAAAGGATTCATCTCTGAACACTGCTGTGTTAGGGAACAAGCTTTCAACACATGAGCCCTTGGGGGACACTCCATATCCAAACCATAACACACCCTGATACACCTTGTTCTGTAGACAATGAGGATCTACTGCGGTTTTAGTAAATAGAAGCACCCAGTTTAGGAACACAGGACAGGACTCTTGTTGTAAGGGGTCCTGCTCTGAACGTCCCACAGGTGCTGCTTTGGCTTGGACATTTGGAAAGTTGTGCTGGCAGATGAAGCTGCCAAAGAGCAACTTTCCCCCGGCTGGCTCTCAGGAGCCATCTGGAGGATTGCTTTCTGCAGGAAATAGTCATTGCCCCATTTCCTGCAAGTTCTCCAAGTTAAAGAATGAAAAATGAATTTGCCATTGCCCTTGACACTTTGGCTCAAGCATTTTGCTTGAGCAGTTTTAATCAAGCATTAGGCTGCGCGCTAAGCAAATCAGGAAGTAAATTGCTGGAGGACCTTTGTGGGGGCCACAGCCTTGCCCCATCTTTTCCTAACAAGCACCCCTGTAGCCAGGACCCTCTAGTGACAGAACCTTCACCAGTGCACATCTTTATGCAAAGCCTTGTGTGGTTAATAATGGTAAAAATGAGAAATGGCAAAGCAATCTGAGGATCCACCTCTCCCACTGCCGTTGCTATTGCTCCTAATGGAGAAGCATTTGGATCTCTTTGTCAGGTTTATAGGAAGTTTTATTATCTAATTCAGAGGTGGAATAGGGAGGGATTAATAGGTATGATTTAAATTTTTCATCAAAAGCGTGGTTTATCTTCTCCATGGTGAGAATTCACCGTGACCCAGAGCAGCTTGGAAGACCTTCTCACCATTTATCTTAGCTGGTGCAGGCACAGAGTCAGAGCTGATCCTTCCCTTTGGGGGAGTCAGTGGTCCCTAGGACCTGCCCTTCCTATCTTGGTATAGGAATAAGGCACTGGTACTGCATCTGAGGCTGTCCAATTACATAGCACAGTGGGGACTTGAGCAGACTAAGACTTGATTATTTCTAAAGAAACAGATGACAGAATCTAGGTATAGGGAAGGAAGGGACTTGGTAACATTCAGGGCAACAATGAGAATTTAATGTCTACCTTCACTTTTTGGAAAGGATCATCTGTCTTAGAGGGTGGTTGGCATCCCTGATTTCAGTCCACTATACACCAGTAACACCTCCCAGTCATCGTGACAATAAAAAAGCCACCACTCTCATTCCAACCATTCCTAGGGTACAGATGGAGGGGTGACATGGCTTGTGGTTGGAAAATCCTGCAGGGGAGGGGCTACAGGGAGGGAGAAAGAAGGGGCAGTATTAGTGGAAAAGGGACATCCCTTCCAAAGGCCTAGGGACCACCATTCCCTCTCCTCTTTGACTCTGTGGAACGTTACACAGTAACAATGACTCTTAAGTAAAGAAACACACCTTCATTAGAAACCAGGTAAGATTAGGAAGTGAGGCAGCTGAAGCAATATTTGGAACAGGTAGGAAAAACTTCCCCGGCTCAGCGATGGCCAGTGACCTCCAAACCATCCATCTGTAGGTGATGGTCTGACTGGAATGAAGATAAGGTCTGTTTCCTCAGTTTCCCCATCTCAGAAGACACAACCTGGGGCCCAAGGACAGGAGGGAACCAGCCACGGAGTTACAAGTAAACTTGTAATTATTCCTTCAGGCCTTCCAGGAATGTTCTTCTCCCAGGTCCACAGGATCAGCTTCTCTTAATTCAGGTCTTTGTTACATTAGATCTATCCTCCAAACTCCAATCTCTGTCCTTTATTCTAGTTTATTTTATTCAAAATCTTTAAGTTAGGTTTTTAAACAATTCATTTATTTACATGAGGTTTTAGGAATGTAGGCCCATTAGGGCCGTGTCTGTGTCTTTAGTTTCTGTGCCCCAGAGCCTGGCATGTAATAGGTGCTCAATTTATGTTTGTTGTATAAGTGAATAGAATGCATTGTATACACCAGGTGCCATGCTAAGTAATTTGCATGCATTGCTTCATACAAACCTAAAGAATTCTTTAAGTTAAATACTATATTATCTGAGTAGAGCAGATTACCCTCCATAATTTGGATGCATTTCATCCAATGAGAAGAAGTCTTAAGAGAAAAGGCTGAGGTCCTCTAGGAAGGAATCCTATCTTTGGACTTGAGTGCCAGCAGCAGCTCTCTTAGGTCTCCAACTTGCTCTTCTACCCTGCAAATTTCAGACTTGCCAGTTTCCATAATAGCAGGGATCAATTCTTCAAATTAAATCACTTTCCGTATATGCATGTACACATATTCTGTTGGTTCTGATTTTCTAGAGAACCCTGACTAACATAGATTGATAGTATTTAAGTGCAAGGAATTGGGGCAGAGGAGGGAATGTGAGAAGGAGCTAGAGAGGCATGGTTCGAGCTGGGGCAACTTGGGCCCACATAGGGAGTGGAGTTCACCCTGGACAGAGAGCTTGGGGTCAGTGTATGGAGGGTGGTAAAAAGCAGGATGAGGGGTTTACACTTTATCTTAGGAGATGGGAAGCCCTTTAGTGACAGTGGTAAGACAACATGGTCCCCTCCCTACCCAAGTTCACCAATACTTCACTTTCAGCAGGAAATCAATATTCTAGAGTAAGACTTGATGAGAAAGAGCACTTCCAGAGCTTGCCGGAGGGATCCCTTGAAAGGAACGTGTTCCTGGGGAGTCAGCAGCTAGTTCTTGCATATCATGCCTCTCCTCCAAGCTTATTCCGTTACAGTAGATAGCAGCTTCAGGCAGGAGCGGGACACTTTTCTGGGTTCTGATTTAAAAAATATGATTTGGGATTCAGTCTGCCTCCCAAACCCACTTCCATCCTCACCGCCGCTGTTCACTTTCTTGGTGTGCCATCGTGCTCCTCTTGGCTCATGCGTTTGACTTTCTTGAGTGATTGTCTCACTTTGTCCACTTGGCGATCACCTGGACCTGCTCTAAGGGCTCCTGTTGGCCCCCTCTCTGGGTTCTGAGCCCATTGGATAGATCCTGTTTTCCTGACGTCTCCCCACTGACTGTGGAGTTCCTGGAAGATAGGAGCCATTTCTCATCTCCACAACGTGGCTGGTGCCCAGTTTAATGCCACGTGGTCTGGAGGTGTCAGGCAAACGAATGAAATTCTTCTTCCTGGGATTCCTTTAAAGTTGCTTCTCTTTATGCAGCCAGCAGCAGTGACTGGAATGGGTGGAGTATGGCCTTGGTTTGCCTTTGAGTATTTTTACTCCTCTGTGCATTGGCCAGACTTCCTTGTGATTTCTAATCTTGGGGACAGGATGAAGGGGGCTGCACATTTTAAATCCCCTTTGGGACTGTGCTTCCAGAGTTGCTCTCATAGTTCTTCTCTGCATCCTGGCTTGATCTCCCTTCCTCACAGAATTTTCCCCCAGATCCTCAGTCCACAGTCTAAAGGTTCTCATGCAATGTCACGCTGCCAGGCAGGTTTGCTTGACCTTCTGCCTCGTAGGCCACTTGTTAAGAAGAGGGTGTTTGAATTACTCAACTGACTAGTTACAAGGGGAGAGAGGCAACACTGGGGGACCTTCTTCACTGAATACCCTTTTCAAATGATGAAACCATGTTTTGATGCTGTAATCCATCCACAAACTCTCGAGCTGAAGACCCTGTTAACTATTTACTATGCTCTTGCAACCTCCAGCATCATTTTCAAATGTGTAATAGTTTCTCCACGGGCTCTGGAGTGGACTGAGGGTGCCGATTGAGGCTGATCACTCTGACCCTTGCCCTGATGGTTCCAGGAGTCCACTTAGGGCAATAAGTGTGGATTTGATCCTGGACTTAGAGCTGAGAGGACAGGGGAGACTGAGGGAAAGGATCACAACTCAGAGGTGTCCTTATTCTCCCAGAGCCCTAGCTCCTGACCTTCACCCTCTCCCAGGTTGGATGGAGTAATTTGAGGCTACTTATCCCAGAATCTTGGTTGAGCCTCATTTGGAAGCCTCAGAGATATAGAACAGACTTCTCTGTAGACATCTGCCTACATACTATGATTTGAGGGTTGTTCAAAAGGACCTTTTCACTTTCCGCATGGATCCCTCCAAGAATCTACCACCTTTAGAATTACTTTCCTATAGAACAGAGTCTCCACATCTCACTTTGTCTTTGAAGGCCTGCATGATCTGGTCTTGGCCTGCCTTTCCAACCTGCTCCTCCTGCGATTCGGCCAGTAGCTTTGGTCCGGTCTCCTAGAGCAAACACCTCCTGATGTTCCCCCAGCCTTCTCGACTCCAGGCCTTTGCTCCTGCTTTCTCTGCCAATGAAGCTGTTCTGATTATTTATTACTGTGTAGCAATATCACCACAAACTTAGCAGCTTGAAACAATGCAAATTTATTATCTCATAATTTTTGTGGCTCAGAAATTTAGGCACAGCTTAGCTGGGTCCTCTGAAAAGCTACAATTAAGATGTTGGTCAGGACTGGTGACTCATTCCAGGTTCACTAGGGAATGATGCTCTTCCTGTTTTGTTTGGTGATTGAGAGGATTGAGGCCCTTGCAGATGATCAGACCAGCTGCTCAAAGGCTTCCCTCAGATCCTAATTGGTTGTTGGTGGAAGCTGCTCTAAGTTCCTTATAGAAGGGACCTCTTTATATAGAAGGGACCTCTTTAACATGAGTTCTTATTTCTTCAAAGCCAGCAAGGCAGAAAGTCACATAATAAGGCAGACATTACAAATCTGTGTCTTGTAACCACAGAAGTGACACTTAGGGGCTAGGATGTAGCTCAGGAATAGAGTGCATTCTTAGCATATGCAAAGTGCTAGGTTCAGTCACAGCATCCTCCACCCCTACACCTGTCACCTTTGCTATATTTTATTGGGTAGCATCAAGTCACAGTTCCTGACAGTCATCAGGTGGGGATTATGCAAAGACATAAATACCATGGGGTGGGGATCATGAGATCACTTTAGCATCTGTCTGCTACATGTACCCTTCTCTCATCCTCTTCATATGATCATAATTGGCAAACTAAATGAGATTTCATGAAAGTTTTCCTCAATCGCTGCAGTCAGAAGTCTGTTTTTTCTGTGCTTACAAGCTTTTGTTTAAATTGTTCTCTGCTGCTCAATTCATTTGTTCACCAAATACATACCAAGTGTCCACTGCATGCCTGATTCTAGAAGTAGTGTAGTGAAATGGTTAAGGTTGCATGCTCCCCTGTTTCAAGTCTTGGGTCTGCTAGTTCATGGTGGGTCTCACTGAGTTCACCTCCAAATAATATGGTGGGTAAGTGCAAAAGTTAATTTTATGTCTCAACTTGACTGGGCCATAGGGTGCCCAGATATTGGATCAACCATTGCTCTGGGTATTTCTGTGAAAGTGTTTTGAGCATTAGAATCAGTAGATTGTCATAGCCCATTATGTAATGCAATAACTGAATACACAAACTGGGTAATTTATAACGAACACAAATTTATAGGCTCATGGTTTAGAGGACTGGGAAGTCAGAGATCAAGGAACTGCATCTGGTGAGGGTCTTCTTGATGCTCCATTCCACAGTAGCAGGTCAAGGAGAGGATATACAAAGGAAGAGAGAGAGGAGAGGGAGGAAAGGAGAGAGAGAGAGAGAGGGAGAGATGCAAAAGGGGAGCGAACTGTTCCTTTCATACAGAACCCATCCCGACAAAAACAGCAGTGATCCATTAGGGCAGAGCCCTCATGGCCTAACTGACAACCAAAAACACACCTCCCAACACGGTTGCACTGGGTGTTAAGTTTCCAATACGTGGGGGACAACTCAAACCATAACACTGGGTAAACTAGATTACCATCCACAATGCATGTGTGTTATTGGGGGAATCACCTAGTCAATTGAAGTCCTGTGCAAACTAAAAGGCTGATTCTCCCCCAGGTGAGAGAATTCTTCCTGTCTAATGGCCTTCAAACTGGCCTTCATGTAGCATGTGGAATGTGGATGAGACTTCAGCTCTTTCTGGTTCTACGACAGCTGCCAGTCTTCCGACTCAGGCTTAGATATCAGCTCTGCAGACTTTGAGCTTGCCAGCCTCCATAATTGCTTGAGCCAATTCCTATATAATAAATATCTTTATGCCTATATCTGTACCTATGTCTGTATTTATACCCATATCTATGTCTGTATCTAACGATGTCTCCTATTGGTTCTGTTTCTCTGGAGAACATGACTGATACAGCACTGTTAAGTGAAATTACACACATAGAATACAGCATGGAGCTGGGTTCACAGTAAAAGATCAGTAGGGACTAAGTCTAATTTTAGGTGCTGGGAAAACAGTAGCAATTCAGTGAAGTGTTTTTGGGACTTCATGGAGCCCACCCAGTCAGTTTCTCACAGGTGATTGTGTGTGCCTTACTTCCCCAGAAAGGTGTCTATGACTTCTCTGAGTCCCTGCCCCCATCTTTTCTGTCACCCATGCTGCACATAGCAGGGTCTGTAACATTCAGCGCTTTGGTGATTGGGTGCGGCAGGGATGGTTCCTAACCCAGTGCAGGTTCCCTCTGATGGCAGGCCCCCGACCCTCAGCATGGCCTGCAACTCTAGTCTTGTGACTTCCACTTCTGGGGCATCCAGCATGCTCAGATGCCCGTGATGCCCCTGCATTCCACTGATGAGAAATCACAGACTGTGTGCCTCCCTCCTGCCCTGCTTGCTGCTTGGCAGAATTTACTCACTAACGCAGCATGTGGAATGTGGATGAATTCTCAGTGCAAGGAGTGAGGCTGGCAGGAGGTGAGCGGAGGTGGAGCGGGGAGGGTGGATGGGGAGAGCTAGAGCCTCTCGATCCTGTGCTGACATTTGCCTTTTATTTTGTACTCACCTGGATTCTAACCTGCCCTTTCCTATTTCGTGAGATTTCTCACTGTGTGGATCTTACTGGAGGTAGGTCTGTTTTACCCAGTGAAGGCTTCAAAGACCCAGCAATTTCTTCTTCTATGTCTTGACTTTCAGGACCCAAACACAAAAGCAGACTTGGCTTTGGGGTGCTGGCTTGGATTAGTGTAGGATAACCCAGGTTATCTCAGGGGTTCTAGAGAGATCAGAAAGACCAGCCCATCAAGTATATTTCCACCCCATTTTAGCCCCTGAGATGTCTGTCCATCTTGCAGCCATGAAAGACTGGTCCACGCAAAATCAGGAAGCTATGTTCTCTGCAGCTGCCATTTCCTCAGCTCATACTTTGATTCTGAATCTCCTTTTCCCTACCCCCCTCCTTACTTTCTTTTCCAGGAGCATTGAGGGGAGAGAGCAAAACTGTAATTAGCTTCCTGCCCTTACTGTTTGGGTCTACACCAGCTCATCAGGCCTGTGTTTTCAGTGTTCACCTGTTTAGTGTGTCACGGGGCTAATTACAACACAAAGACATTGGACTAGAAGTTTCAAAAAAAGTATGTTTTTTATTAAAGAAGTGACAGACGTGACTACTTATAGAAATTAGAATTCTCAGACCATGTGGTGTATGTGGTGCTGGGGATTGAACCTGGCTCCTCGTGCATGCCAGGCAAGTGCTCTACCACTCAGCCACCTCTCCATCCCTGCTCCCATTCTACTTGCTAATGGTATCCAAATATGTCCAGGTGCTCAGTGCCCTTGTGTGTTGTGGGCACTTCCCATGCATAGTGCTTAGTTTAAGTCAATTCAATTAATCTCTTTCTCATCAATAGGTTGCTTTGGTGATATTTTAGGGAGCCAGTATTTGAAACTGGCAAAAAATGGAAAGACCCTGCCTATGTAATTTACTCCAGTGTATTAGTTAGCCTGTCATCACTATAATGAAATACCTGAGGCAAGTTATTTATGAAGAAAAGAGGTTGACTTAACTCACAGTTTTGGAGATTCAAGGGCATGGCACCTACACTGGCTCAGTTCTTGCCAGGACCCTCTCAACAGCATATCATGGTGGACAGGAATGGCAGGAGCATTTGTGGCAGCAAGTGATCACGTCTTGATACAAGAAGCAAGAGAGAGATTCAAGGGTTAGGCTCACTCCTATAACTTGCTTTCACAAGAGCTACCTTAATCTCTTTTGCAGGCAGTGACTGTAATGACTGTGGACCTCCTACTAGGACTCACCTCTTAAAGTTTTCATTGGCTCCCACACTATCACGCTAGGGACGAAGCCTCCAACACATGGACCACTAGAGACCCACTGCATTCAAGCCATAGCATCTATCTTGTAGACTTTTGACCCACCAAATATCCTTCTTTTATGGTACTCCAAAGGTCTCCAGGGACTTCCTCTCTTTCTTTTCTCTTCCATCTTCTTCCCATGTGAGTTTTTCTCCCTGGAGCTTGACAAAGGATAAGCCATAAATTTGCCTACCCCACCCCCACCAGTCACCCTTTTTTCATGTGATCTTGTTTCTTTGACCTGCTTTCTTTTTTCCTCTCTCCTGATATATAGGGGAAGGTTATGGAGCTGTGGTAAATACACAGACAGGTGGATACTGCTCTTTTGTCTTAGGGGATCTTCTTTACCCCATTGAGTTCTCTAAGTCTTTTTTTTTCCGCTCCTAGACCATTGACAGGCCCACTGCCAGAATAGTCAAACTCAGTATTTTAGCACAATCCAAATAACCTTTTATTTTTATCTTGAGGAAATTTTAGACCACACTTTCTGTAGCAACTCATGTTCCAACTGGATTAGCTGTTGAACAATTCACCTTATAAACGAATATGTCCAGGAAGCGGGTTCCAAGGCTTCTGCTGTGTGACCTTTGTGAGTCCAGTTTCCCCGTCTGTCAAGGAGTAGGCTGAGCTAAATGACTTTCAAGGGTTCCATAGTTTCTTGAGACCCTGCAGTTCTTTGAATCTATGCCTAAAGAGAAACGTTGGTAGGATTTTGTTTTGTTTTATCTTTAGTTATAAATAGTAATTCCATATTTTAATTACAAAAAACATGCTTGTTATAAAAATCTAAACAATTAAAAAGTATGCAAAGCCTAAATTGTTGCTGCCCCTTCTTCCATCAGTTCCCTAGAGACTTTTTTTTGGAGACCATATTCGTCAGGGGCACTCAGTGCATGATTTTGGGTGGTGTTGGCCCTGGTGACTCCCTATTTGCTAAGATGACTAACGGCTATTCTGAGAGATAGCTCTGTGTGTTCTTATGGTTTCTCTTCCTTGGAGGAAAACTGCAGAATTTTTAAATGCTGTTTAAGAATTGCAGAGTTCTGGGGCTGGAGCAGTGGCTCAGTGGTTTCGGTACTTGCCTGGCACGCACGAGTACGCAAGTTCAAACCCCAGCACCACATATACAACGAAGTGTCAGAGCAACGAAAGCCATGTGAAAAACTCAAAAATTGATTCTGTCTCTCTCACTGTCCTTTTCTCTTTATTTTAAAAAAATTGCTTCTCTCTTTCTCTCACTGTCCCCAGAGTTCTGCTGCCAGTGACCTCATGTTTGTCTTTGTCAGAAAACAGAACACAAAATCTCTGCCTTAGCCCAAGACTCAGGTTTGCAGGGGCCCAGTCTCCAGCAGAGTCAGTGACCAGGGAGCCAACTGTCCCATAGCAGCCATGGATGAAATATACAGGTCCAGAGATTAGGACATTAATATCCATCTGAGCATTCATCTTCCCACAAACATGAATATTACCTTCTCTTGTATGTCTAAATTTTTCATCAGTTGGAGTTGAGCTCTGTAGCAGAGAACTGAGATCATACAAATTGTTGGAGGATAATGAGATGCATTTTTATTACCTGCCATTCTGGAGAAGCAGCCCATTAGGAAGAGATGGGTCAAGAGCACTGACCATTGAAATTGCCAGCACATGCTTCCTTCCTTAGAGTACAGTTCACACCGCCTCAAGGAAGGTTGCACCCAAGGGAGGAATAAATGAAAGCCAGTGTGCCTCAGGAGGGACAGCTGGGCAAGGTCACACAGATGTGAGGGTGAAGTTTGGCCTAGTGCTGAGGAAGAAGGGGTGATACTCATGCAAGGGAGGGATACATATTGGGCTGTTTCTCCCCACAAGAACAGGGCGGGCATGAACAGGATAGAAGGATGGGCCTTGGAGCATTCTGGGAGGTTAAGAAGCCTGATTGAGGGGTTGTTGGTTAGACCTGGCCCATGATGGAAAATAAGCCAAGTCACAGCCAGTTCTGTGCCTCAGTCCTCATTGGGCCTGGAGAAGTTCATTAGAGGTTAAAGAAGCAGGGGACAAAAAAGCACAAGTCATTGTTAAGATACTGAGCCATGATACTCATTCACCATTCATTCATTCATCCATTCATCCATCCATGTACTCAACGTTTATTGAACCCTGTTTATGTGCCAGGCACTGGGATAGGTCTTAAGGATATAATGGTGGGAAAAAAAGTAGATGTGGTTCCTGATCCTATGAATGCTTTAGTTTAAAAGGGAGGCCAACTGTGAACTGATTTCAATGCAAATGGTCAGGCAGAGGGGTGGGAATGGAGGTTCTCAGGACGGGGCTAGGGTTAAGCAACAGGGTGGAGCAGGCGCATGTTTGCAAGAAAGTGGGCAGTGTGGGATGGGTAGGGAAGGTGACAGGTATAGTTCCTGGGGAGGGACAATCATCTTGGGGGTGGGGACTGCAGCTTCTAGGAATTTTGCAGTACCCCCAGACAAAATAGTGTAGGATTAGATCTGTGGGGCATGGAGAGGAGGTTATGGCTGACCCTTGGGGGCCCAAGAGGATGATGGAGCTGGAGGCAAGGTTGAAGTGGGCCACAGAGGCAGGGGACATGCCTCTGTGTCACTGGGCTCCAGGACACACAGCTGTGTGGTCTGATTCCGAGATCAGGGGCTCATGGAGATGAAAGCACATCTTCACAATGGTGAATTGAGATAACCAAGATTAGGAACTGGAATTTTGAAGGAGACTTAGGGACATGCCTTAGAAGGAAAGAAGGGTGAAGTCCATTGGAGGTGGGGGTGTCAGGATTGACAGGGAGCTGGACTGTGTAAAGAATTTCAGCAATTCTCTGGGAGCACCCATTCTTTCTGTGATCTTACCTGGCACTGAACATTCTGTGTGCCCAGTTTCCTTACCTGTAAAAGGGAGGCAATAATGTTATCTCATAGGATTGTGGTGAGAATTAGTGTAAGTTTGGTTAGAAGTAAATTGTAACACCAAGCACTGCCCTAAAGCAAGGCAAGTGAGCCAGAATGCTAACTTCCGTCCTTCATCCTTGGTCTCAAGGAGCCCTTGTGGAACAGAGGACGTTATGCTCTGCCTTGGTTGACCTTGGGGATTCAGTACACAAAAGTCCTTGACAACCTGCACACAGAGGTATAATCATCGTTGAGATGATGGTGAATAATGATAACAATTATCTTGAAATGTGACCTGAGGGCAAGGAGAGCTGAGTCCCACTAGCAACTGTCTCCCCTGTGCAAGAAAAATGAGGGAGAAACAGCACGGCCAGCCTAGAAGAGTGGGGATGCGGGAAGAGGACTTGGAAGGTAATCTTGACCCGCTATTAGCTGTGTGACCTTATGAAACTATCTAAATTCTCTGGGTCTTATATTCTCACCTAAATGCCATAGACAGAGCCATCTGGCTCACAGATAGTGCCATTTGGCTCCAGTAGGCAAGCTACAGGTGGAGCTCCCAAACACAATAAGCAGAATACACAGAGAGAGCTCCAGGTTAAAGAGTTAATCTCACAAGGCCTCAGTTTCTTCGTTGGTGAAATGTGGATATTGACAGTGTCCACTTTCTGGGGTTTGCGAGAGAGGTGAAGGAAGCACACTGAATAGTGCCAGATATGGTTGGTGCTCCTTATTTTCAAAGCAGGGGCTCTGCAGTGCTGGCTCAGCACTCAGCTTCCCTGACCCCTATCTGTGGCACTTCCTGTGGGAAGGAGGCTCCTGGATCGCAGGGGGAGGCTTTGTGCGCCTCATAGTGCCTGTAGGGAGCAACCTGGGGGCAGTGAGGCTGGATTTGAGTCTTCTGGGAACTTTGCAAGAGCCCAAGGGGCTTGATCTGCCTCCTCCTGTCAGCCAGGGTTCTCCGGAGAAGCAGAGCCAATAATATCAGGTGCACACAGCCAGAGTGGGGGAGACAGAGTGTGTGGGGAGGATAATCTAAGGGACGGGCTCACGTGACTATGGAGGCTCCTTGGGTCCAGGTCTGATGGGGAGGCTGGCAGGATGGAGCCTCAAGGCTGTGTGCTGCAGAGGGGAGGTCAGTTTTTGTTCTATTCATATTTTTAACTTATTGGATGGAGCCCATGACTAATATGGGGAATAATCTGCTCTACTCAGTGCTATGGTGTGGACATGAGGTGTCCCCCAAAAGTTCACGTGAGACAATTCAGGAATGTTCAGAGGTGAAAAGCTGTAGCCTAAATCAGCAAATGAATCCATTTGATGAGTTAATAATTTGGAAGGATGCCCGTACGGGGTGGTAACTATAGGCAGTAGGCAGTGGCTGAAGGAAGTAGGTCCCTGGAGGTGTGTCTTTAGGGTTAATGTTTTGTGCCTGGCTTCTCCCCCCACCCAGTGTCCCACCCCAGCTTTTTGGCTGTCATGAGCAGCTGCCCTCCAACATGGCCTTCGGCCATGATGTTCTGCCTCACCTTGAGCCCAGAGCAATAGAGTCAGCCAACCATGGACTGAACCTCTGAAACCATGAGCCAAAATAAACTTTTCCTCCTTTAAGTTGTTCTTGTCAGGTATTTTGGTCACAGTGATGGCAAGTGGACAGTGTGGGAGACACTGATCTAAAAGTTAATCTCATCCAAAAAAACACACTCACGGAAACACCCAGAATAATATCTGAGCAAATATCTGGGCACTATGGTCCAACCAAGTTGACATATAAAATTAACCACCTCAGCTCCTTTCTCCCATTTTCTTCCTTTGTTAAGTCTTGTGGATTCAAACTGAGGCTTCGTGAGAAACAGGAACATCTTCAGATTCCCATGGGTCCAGAAAGACCCCAGGACCCTGATAAGCTTCCCTCCTTCCATTTGGACAATTCAAGGTCAGCCTAAATATCTGTGACTACAACTAGAGTTTGGGAAGTAGGCCCAGAGAGGGGGCCTCTTACCCCAAGTCACATAGTACAGCCAAACCTTCAGCCGGGGGCTGTTGATGTGGCCCGAGCTCTGGCATTTCAGAGGGTTGGTAACTCCACTTTCCGTCTTCCAAATGCTGAGGAGAAGATTCTTTGATGTGCACGGAGACCTCTGGCTGCTCACTGTTCCTGTCTCTGAAAGGTCAGCGGTTCCCAAAGGCAGTCCTTCAAGCATTTTATTTCCAGCACCACTCCTCCTCGCTGGTTGCCTTCTGCTGAGCCAACTGGATTGCAGAGATCAACGACAGCAGTTTGCACTGAGAGAAGTTAGTGGTTTTCCCCCATCAGATAAGAGGAGACTGCCTGAGGCCAGTAGTCAGATAAGGAGCCCAGCTGCTGCTTTTTTTTTTTTTTTTTAATTTTTAATCTCCTCAGTAGAAGTTTCCTCAGATGAATCACAGATTCTTAAAGCAAGAAGAAGCTTCTGGAAGCATTTATTACAACCACTTCCTTCACTTCACAGATGAAGGTACAAAGGGCCCAAGCAGGGAATTAATGAGCCTCAGGAAACACAGCTTATGGTTTCTCTCCTATATGTTGACCTGGTCTCAGGGAGGAGGAGCCCGAATGGGTTAGGGCAGGGGATGGGTGGGAAGAAGGCTGCTCAGGAGCCACTCCCATAGTCCCAGTGACAGTCTGGAAGCTGCAGGGTACATGGGAAAGGGGGCCATACATTGCATCCAGAGGTAGTTATGAGAAAGAATGGTAGGTGTGGTGACTACTGGGTGTTGTATGTCCTGGTGGCTGAGTATGTAGACATTACTAATGACAGCAGGAATGTGTAGGAGATGGGAGTTTTGGAGCATGGTCGATGGACTCTGGATGCTTTAGGGAAGGTGATTGTGGGATGTTTGTTCTTGAGTGTGTGCTCCTGAAGCTCAGAACACAGGACTGAGCTCAAAATGTGGCGTTCCACGTGCATGTTCTAGAAGTCAAACTCATGGAAAGAAGGATGTGCAGAGGAGAGTTCATAGCCAGGTAAAAGCAGAGCCAGCGTTGATTTTCTGGTTCATGCTCTTTCCATGAACCATGTGTCATCCACCCAAGCAAGGGAGGATGATAGGAATCACAGACACCTTCCCAAAGAGGGATTCTATCTCAAGTTCTCACAGTCATCTCCTTCTTAGACCCGCACTGCGTATATTGTTAATCAAGTCCCTCTCTGCTGAAAGGAGCTAATGCCATGGGTCTTCAGGGGCCATGCTTTCTGACCATGGTGAAGCATTTCCTCAGAGTTGGTGAGAGAGCTGAGATGAGGAGGATACAGACCTTGGTCCCCCTTCCATCCCAGGAACTCTGGGCAGGGAAGAGCATCTGTAATTTCTCTACCCGCTTCACACCCAGGTGGGCCCAGAGACACACAGAAGGGGCACAGAAAGCCACTGAGAGGCTAAATGGCTTGCTCTGTGCCCTGAGTGCAGAAATAAGAACTGTTGTCAGTAATTTGCCACCTTGTTTTCTCTCCAGCTGTTTTGTAATTCATGTTAAATCCCAAATGAGCATATGTATAGTTCCTGGCAGGTTCCAAAGAATAGAGGTCAAGAGAAAATAAGAGCATTTCTAAAATTTCCTAGATCAGGTAGCTTAACCCTCTTTTATTATTTTTTTTTAAGTTTTAAATAATTCACTCCAGATTTAGCAAAATTCCATTCAGAAGGACCCTGCTGAAGCAGCATGAGTTGACAACTCTGCTTCTGACTAATACATTATTTATTCAGTGCCAGCAATGAGCCTGGCAGGTGTCGCGCTAAACTGAACTTGCTGGCACAAACAGAGCTCAGAAATGGAGAGCTCAGGAATGAAGGCAACCCAGGCTTGGAGAACCTGCAAAGGAGGAGGACTAAGAATGCTGGGGTGAAGATCTCTTCTTGCTTGAAGTGGAGGTGGACTCATAGGTACCCTGTGTGCCATGCACTGCGCTAGAGCTTTCCATGCCTGATATTTGCCAACCTATGGAGTGTACTTGTCTCCATCTTATAGATCAATAAATGGGGACATTGAAAGTGGTCATGACTCGCCTGAATCTGAACCCAGGTGTCCAATTTCGAATCCAGAGTACTGTTACATGCTGCATTATCACAGGTTGATCGCTGGTGTAGTGGCTGGTCTATAAGATGACCCCAGGGACCTCACTTCTGTATTCACATCTCCTGTACTGCCTTCCACATGGAGTCTGGACTGTGCCTATGTACCAAAGTGAACATGATTAAGCGACCTTGTATGGCTTCTGAAGCTAGGTCATAAGATGCTTTATAGCTTCTTGATCTTGTTCTGCTCTGAAAGAAGCCAGCTGCAGTGTAAGAAGTCTGACTTCTCTGAGATTACCATGCTGTGAGGTCACCTGGGCTGGTCACATGAAGAGACTACATGGAGGGACATTTTCTGGAACTTCAAGAAGTCATTTTGGATGTTCCTGCCTTTTGGGGCTATCAGCTGACTCCAGCCTCAGATGCCATCTGACTGTAAATCCAAGAGGTGACTAGTGAAGAAGAACCTCCCAGCTGAGTCCAGGCAGTCCTCAGGATTTGGGAAAGTAAGAGTGAGCTTATGTTTTAAATCAGGTTTTAGAGTGGTTTGTTTCACAATGACACAGTGATACAGCTAAATCCAGTTAAAACATTTGGGATACAGTACGATTTTATCTAAAATAGTCATTGTGACCCATCTTTACTGGCCACTTATATGTCAGGCACCATACTAAGCATTCTACATTTATTAATCCATTTGATTTTCATAAGAATCATATGAGATAATGCCTTTTATTTTTTCTTTTAATTGACATATACAAAGTCTGCAAATTTGTGGGATATATATATATGTTGTGTAATGATCAAATCAGGGTAACTACCATATCCATCACCTCAACATATATCATTTCTTTGTTCTAGGAACATTCAAAATCATCTCTTCTCACTATTTGGAAATATACCCATAAGCTATATTAACTACAGTCACGCCATGGTGCTACGGACGTCCAGAACTTCTTGTTCTTGTCTAACTATATTGTCATACTCATTAACCATCTCTTCCTATTTGCCGTGCCCTCTGCTTTTCAGCCTCTGGTAGCCACTTCTCAGAGGTCAACCTCTTTGGTTTCTACACGTGAGTGAGAACATGAGCTATTTGCCTACCTGTTCCTGGCTTATTTCACATCCATGGACATTGCCACAAATGACAGAATTTCATTTTGTTAAGACTATTTCATTGTCTATTATGATTCATTAAACCTGCTTTCTGTATGAGAAAGGTTCAAAGATATTAAGTAATAAGCCAAGGTCACAGTGAGTTCGTGGAAAGGTCAGCTTCAGATCCCAACACTCCAACACCAGCCCTCACGCTCGTGCACGTTGCTCTGCTTCATGGCTGGTTGCAGGTGGCTCAGGAGGCTGAACTCTTGATGGATGGACTCATGTCTGGGGATTTGCCTTGGGGTGTCGTGCTTAGCCTGGAGTGCTTGCTCTGGGAGGTTTGCAGTGGCCGCCTTTCAGGGACCCATAGCTAGGGTTTGTGAATTCATTCACGTGGAGAAACAAATGGTTGTGACCTTTTCTTTTTGAAATGTTTTTCAAGGGAAGCCAGTGCTGCAGCAGGTCTAGATTGATGGTGTCGGGGTGCCGAGATGCGGAGCCTCCACCTTGTGTCACTTCACTTGGTACCTTGGGTCGGGTCAGTCAGAAACACAGTGGGGCCTGAAATGTCACACTGATTGCTTATCCAGAACACACTCTCCCAGACTTTTCTCTCCACCTTTATTGCTTTTCTAATCTGTGGGACATGAGGGCTGCTTTATATTTCCTGTTCTCACAGCAAAAGAGCCAGGACAGGGGAGTTGAGTGGTGCGGAATTAGAAGGTGTAGTTGAGGGGAGGGTGGAGGCCGCATGTCCCTGAGTGAAGGTGTATGAGCCAACATGTGCTAGATGGATCTTGGCCACCCTGGCAGGCTTTGCAAGGGCCCTGGGACAGTGCCCCAAGGCCCCATGGCCCTCTGTATCACAGCCCTTCGTGGACTCTGTGGAGACACTGTGCTGGCGTGGAGGGGCTGTGGCGCTGACTTGCCAAGGCAGCTCTAGACCTGGATGTCAGTACTGAAGGGTGCTCAGCTCCAGCCTCCTCTCTGCTTCTGTTTCTTTCCTCTAATTGGGCATCTCCTTGTATCCACTGTGCCCTCCATCCACAGCCCTGTCCTCAGTGCCCCTGCTGGCAAGAGGGTGAGGGATGTGACTCAGGAAACAGGATAAGGACTTAGAGGCACAAGATCCCCTCTGCCACAGGAAGAATGAGAGGCTGGTGGGCGGAGTCCTCCGCACTTGAGCCTCTCCTCTGACTCCACTCTAATCTGCCTCCCGCCAGCCTCCCTGCCAGGCCTCTGCCTGCACAACTTTCACAAGGTCAGGGAAAATCTCTTCCCCGTGACTCCCTGTTGTCACATTCCCCAAATCTCAGTCCTTTAAGTGCCATTTACCATCTTTTCCTTACCCGAATACCATGTGTACTATTTTTTACTTAATTCTTCCCTTTATATTGACTCTTGATCTTTGTACTACTGAATTTAAAGTGTGTAAATTGCTATAAATAGGAGATACCTGTACAGTGATTGCAACAGAAGCAAAGCACCATCACTTAAGCTCCGTATTGTTGGCTGCCACAGATCTGGGCTTGAGCCTCGCCCTGTTGTGAGGACAGGAATGTTGCCATCTGGGAAAGATGCACCAATGACACTCTCTCCTTCATGGAAGCCACAGAAGGCAGAGATTCAAACAGGGCAAAACCTTGCTATGCCATTTAGTGCTATTCAGTGTTGTGCCTAAATCACATCTTGTCCTGCTCCTGGTCTGTGTCTCATGCCTTGATAATCATGGTCCTGCCCAATCTGAGCTTGTCTTTAAAGAGCAGGCCAAAAGTCTTACAGCCTCCAAAAGGCTTTTCTTACTACTCTTCCTGGTGTAATTTACTTCCATCTCTATTTATAGTAACAGGTATCATTTTTATAGCAAACTTATTATGGCATTTATTAGCACTTATTATGACATTTGCCATAACCTAATTGGCACCTAACATTCTGGAACTCCATGTTCTGTCTTGCCAGGGGTCTCACATTTGTGGAAGGCAGTGGCTGTAAAATCTTTTCTTGGCATGTGCGGGAAGAGCCGGTGGTAGGGATTTCACGGGGCTTTCTTGCTGCAAAGGTGGCGCTTGGTTTGCATTGCTGAATGAGATTTAGCTCCTTGTGAATGCTACCTGTAACTATGTTGCTCTGAGGTTGATTTTATGCTATCAAATAATACATGAACAAGCCGCTTCTCAGCTCAGCACACTTCTTTTGTGCAATGTACAAAATAGCAGATTCTGGCATAACAAAAAGAATTTGCAAAATCAAATGCATCGTCCAGAGTTAGAGTTACAGAAGTTAGAGAGGGGATGCATTTGAGATTTATTAGCTGACAAATGTGTCCTTTATTTTATCTATTCATTAAACCTTGGCAGAGCACCTATCACATGCCAGACCTTAGTAAACTCTAGGAGTAGGAGAATGAGGATGAAGAATAAGTTGTGTTTCTGGTTTGGAAAGGCTCATAATTTGAAAGAGGGATGTCATGAAGACCAAACCAATAATTACGATTCCCTGCAAATGCAATGCAGTACGTACCAGGTGCCATGAGAATCAGAGAGCCTATGGTTCTTGCTAAGAGAGCTGGGAAAGGTAACACGAAAGAGATGACCTTTGAGGTAAGCTTTGAAAATGAGCCAGACTTCTCAGAGAAAGGGCATCTCAGGCTAACAAACGAGCAGGAGTAAGGGCCTAGAGGCTCAGGTCTGGGTATTTTAGAAGTGATCAGTCACTGGGGGTGACTGTGATGTAGATATCTGTGGGGAGGGACAGGAGATAGAGCTGGAATGAGAATAGGTGCCAACATGGAAAAGGACTTACGTGCCCAGCACGTCTTTAAATGAAAGTGTAACAGAGCTGGCTAGCTATCTACTCTACTATTTATTCTCCCTTGCCTTCTTACTTACAGAACTCTGCCGGGTGTATTTTCTGGAACAAAAGGCTTCATTCTTCAGCTTCCCATGCAGTGAAGGGGTAACATACGAGTAAGCAGAGTACCATGAGGAATTTCTAGGAAGGCTGCTTAAAGGGAGATGAGTTATCAAGCCGTGGCGGCGGTTGGAGCTCCAGCAGCCCTTTTGGATTACAAGACACCTTGAGGATGAAAGTCAGAACTGAAAATGACAGAGTAGAAAGAGAAGCCACCAACTCTGTGTGACATCTTTTCTTTCATGTGAGAAATAAGCAAGCCTTTGTGTTGTTTAGATTGTTGTTATATCAAATGTTTATATTGTTTAGCCAAAGCTAATTGTAATGAATCCAGAAAGTCAAGGCCTCTCTGATTGAAAGACCATGTCTGATAACTCCGGCATCTGGATCTCTTTTGTATCTATTTATGTCTATTTTTTTCTTTCTTGATTTTCAGTCATTTGATCTTGCCTCCTGATTTCCCTGGCTATTTCTAATTGAAACGAGACATTGTATAAAGCAGTACTGTCCAATACAGTTGATATTAGCCTCATGAAGCTTTGTGAATTAAAATGACATAAATTCAAAATTCAGTTCCTCAGTTCCACTAACCACACTCCAAGCGCTCAATAATTACATATGGCCAGTGCCTACTGTATCGCTCAGTGCTGATTATAGAGCATTCTCATCATTGCAGAAAATGGATTTTGCTGGTATAGAGATTATGGGGGGCTCTGGATGAGGTTGTCTTCCCCTGGAGAAGAAACTAACTCACTAGCTGTTAGACCAGCGACACTTTTGGATTGATAAATCCTGCATCCCAATGTTTTTCTCTCTGGTTCTACAAGACTGTCAAATGCTGTGCTCCATTCCTTAAATTTTAGACCCCTGTACTCAAAAGGTCAAATGCCTCTAGAGTGGCTAAACGTCAGGCTTGCCTCTTTGTGTTTCCCTTCTTTCCAGGATCTTGGCCCTGCACATCTTCTGCAGCTCTCCAATGACCTCAAATGGATTTTTCAAATATAGTATGTTTTATCCAATTTTTATGTTATTACTGGCAGGAGGGTGGGGCTGATGCAAGCTAGTCTGCCACAGGGGGAAATTGAGGTCCCACCTCTGCCTTAGCCATATGGCTTTGGGGACTGTGCAGAGGACATCTGGTAGAAAAATCTAGGCAAGAGGCAACGAGAGCTTGAACCAAAGGCGAGGGAGGGGTGCAGATTTCAGGAAGGTAGAGCTAGCTGGATCAGTCTTGGATGGGATGTGATGTTTGAGAGAGAGGGGAAAGGAGAGGAAGAACTCAAGACTGAACTTCAGGTCACAGCCCTCATACATGTTGATCAACAGGGTGAATGAACCCTTGTAGAATGATCTAAAGGAGTAAGGCCACTTTCTGGCGGTGGTTGCATCTAGAGTACTATGTGTGCTGCCTTGTGCCGGTGACATTATGCCTGGCCTTTAGTGGCTGGGCAGCAGCACCTTCTCCAGGTAGTTCTGTCATTTGGTTTTAGTGCAGTTTTAGCTGCTGTAGATGACACCCCACCTAACATCTTCCCCACCCTTCTCCTTCTCCTCCTCTTTCATCTCTCTCCTTTTCAGTTTCTGTTTCCAGAGTCCATTTCTGTTGTTTGCAACCCGGAACTCTGATGAGTAAAGAAGTATGCACTCAGAGCTTCCAATGTATGCATCTCAGAGAGTTTTCTCTCCACAAATTAAGTTTCTTAACATAAATCCAGTAAGCATTCTTGTTCTATTTCTCGAGGTGATGGGGAGAGGCCAGGGTATGGAGATGGAAATTGGCACCAAAGACTATTTCAGCAGAGCTCTTGGTCAAAGTCAAGAGACTGGCTCATCTTTCTCAGATCTTGTACAGTCTGAGAAGGAAAGAGACCTGTGGGTTCTTATTTACTCTATGCTCCTCCCCTGTTGAGATGAAATGTTTCTTTCTTTTATTGTTTTATTTTATTTTTCTTAACCATGACCAGTGTGGCTTAGAGATGTTCCCTCCTAGGAAGCTGAGCCAAATCCAGAGATAGGCTATGACTTCCTCCTAGCATGGTGCAGAGGCCAGTCCAGCATTTACTCTCCAGCTGGAGAGCATCAGGGTCTCTGTCAGGCCGGAGTGACACTTCTTTCTTCCAGTCCTGACTCTTCTGACTTGACAGTCAGCACTTTGCTTCCTCTGGATATTGAAGGCTGCCTGGCATGCAGACCATTCAGTTTCTCTGGGTCCAGTAACCTGAGCTGGAGGCCCAAGGGACCAGGGGCCAGAGGCCAGACTTAGGGAATCACCACATCAATGTGGCCTTTGAAACACAGCAGAGGGTAGAGAGGGACAGGGAGGCTGTCTGGTACCTGGGCTTCTAATTTTCTGAGCTCAGTCAAAGCCATATCATGGAGGATCCTACTGGTCAAATTCAGGCATCTGGGCTTTTCCCTGGGGACACTGAAGAGTCAGAAGTTCATATGACTTGATTTTCACTCTGGAAGTTTGACTTCAAATGAAAATAAATGGAAAGAGAAGAGACTAGATGTTGTGAGACCAATTTGGATCTGCTGAAGTAGATCTGCACAGGAAGAGTACGGTAGAGATGCCCTGGAGACACTGATAGAATGTGGGCAAGGTCAGTGTGACTTTTACATACTCCTCCCTAAGGCAGGCCCACAGTAAGTAGCACAGAATTTGAGGTAAAGTTCATGAGTTCCTTCGGACATGGTGTTTCACTGTCAATGGAAGAGTCAAAGAGTTGGATAGACTATGGATCTTTAGGACTAGAGAAAGGTGAGGGAGAAAGATTTGGCTTTTGGAGCTCTTAGAGCTGGCCTTTGTCTGAACCCTGCAGAATCCCTGAGATTGATGGCCAGGATGTTTACCTATGACCCCTGAGGTTGGACTCTTGTTCATACTTTCTCATGTCATCTTCTGTTAGGACCTCCCCAGGTGACTAACATGCCTATAGGCTGGCACTGTGGGTGGGCTCTAGTCTGGCAATCTGTCCCACACTGCCTCTGGGGAGTTCTCTGTCTCAGTCCTCTAGCTAGGAGAAGCCAAGAGCTCACGGCCTAATGGGGCTTCTAATTTCTCAAGGCTGTCTCTGTAGGCAGACTCATAGCCCCTGTGAGTGCCACCCAGAAAGCCCCAAAAACATATGTCCAGGATATTCTGGGAAAGCTCTAAGCCCCTGGTACAATGGTTTACGTTATGTCATACCTGTCTAACTACAAACTGTAAACACCCCCTTCCCATTGTTTAATGCGTGGCCCTTAGTCCAGGGCCTGGCATTTAGGAACCTAAGTGTTTGTTGGAGGCCTGCACAAACAAAACTAGTACACATGAGAACTAGAAAGGGCCACAACCTGGTGGGCAGAGACCCAAGTGCAGCCTTTTTGTTCCTGCTTCTTGCTCCCTGAATAGCCCTGGGTAGCCACTTCGCTCTTCAGCATCCTCGTCTGTGAGATGAAGGAGGAAGGAACAAAACTTTAGCGTTGTCCTACTCTGACATTCTGAAATCCATGAGCTCATCTCACTTCTTGCAGTCTGCAAATGAAGAGAACCCAAAGTTACAGCTCTAACTAGAATTCAAGGGCTTGAAGATCTTGCCAAACTAAATACCCACAGAGATGAGGAAAGCTTCAAGGCAGAGGCTCTGGGGCAGCAGAAGGGAGGGGAGGTACTGCCCGTGCCGGGAGCAGAGGGATAGAAGAGAAGGTGCTCATGGCAGGTGCTGAGGTGCAGCGGGGAACTGGCTTTGGGGAGCCAGGTAGGACATTTCCCTCTTGCTTTGGAATTGCTCATTGCATTCTGTGTAGCCTTTTACAATGCCAAAGAGAAAGATCTTCAGAGCCAAATAACCAGGAGGCCTCATCTTTCAGCTCGAGCAGTGGAGAATTACCAGGCTGGCGCAGGGCCTCAGGGAAAGTTTGCCGAGCCCAATCTGGGCTTGTCTTGTCTCCCAGGCTTATTTACGAGTCACTGGAGGATTGGCACATCTGTCTTCAACATCTGCCAGGTGTCTTGTGCAGGGTTCGGTACCCAGAGGGTCATAAATGCTCAGCAGGGGACTGGACATCAGTCAAACAACCTGGAAGGATCTGTGCAGTGTGCTAGGGAGTGGGGAAGAGGTTTGGGTAATTTTCCAAAGCTTTGGAAGCCTGGCGAGGCTCATGGTTAACTTATAGGAGTAAATTGCTTGCCTCTGTGAAACGAATGAACTCTCCCAAGGCACCGAGTGGTTAGAAAAAGAAGTAATTCACTAAATGGTCCCTCCTGCAGCAGAAGCACAAATGTGCTTCACAAGAGCATGGAAATTACTTATCGCAGGAACATTTCCGAAGAGAACTGTTGCATCAGAGCGGTTGGAATCGTGACTAGACCCGGCGCTGTGATGCCACAGCCAGCCAGCTCCAAGGAGGCTGAGAGGCAGGCAGCACCTCTCAACCTGGCAAGGCTTGTGATAATATAATGTTGTGGTTTCTCACTAGTCATTCTCAAGACGGGGAAACTGAGGCCTAGAGAAGGGAGGGGACTCTTAGAGCCATTCAGGAGGGGGGGCTTGAGAGAAAGGTCTCTTGGCTTCCAGAGCAGGCTCTGTGCTTTGCTGACCTCTCGGAGCTCTAGGACTGTACTGCTTCCTGTTGGAAAGTCACTGGGTATGTGATTGGGTCCTCCACCCCTTCAACACCTTCACTTTTCCTGTGTCTGTAGGCCCAGGCAAGGTACCTGCAGCATAAGGGTCTCTCCCAGGTCCTCCATGGGTAAAGCAAGAGTGTTCCACTTGTTTCTGGCCAATAGAGAGTCTGTATTTCATTGAAAAGACTCAGAACTTCCCATCTTTTGGGAAAGAGAATTTAGAAAGAAAGCCAGGAGCACAGACCATGGAAAAGTGACAGGTGTGTGTCCAGTGCTGCATGGGACACCTAGGTAAGGGTACCTCATATCAGAGGTGTGTATAAATTACAGTAGGACATTATGAGTACTGATTGATAGATGAGGAAGCTGAGAATGAGGTTTAACAATTTGCTCATGGTCACCGTCTACCAAGCTAGGCCTCATACAAACCCTAGAGCCCCGCAGTGGAACTGCCCTTTAAGTCCATCTGACCTAGTTCTTACTCACCCTCACAGTGTTCCCTCTGTGTTTCCGCTTCAACTTTGGATTGTTTTTCTCAGATCAGCAGTAATTACTGCTCAAAACTTTCAGGCTACAAAGTCACCGCCCTAGGCCAGCTGCTTTCTGACTATTTTAAGACTCCTGCTCATCAACTGGGCTCACAGGCCTTGAAGGGTATTTTGAGAGTCCCTGTGGTAAGATAGCATTGGTGACTTTCCCTAATGTAGGTCCCCAAAAAGTGGGTTGAGCTGCGCCTCTCACAGTGTTCTTGCTGGGGACAGGGAGCTGAGCCCAGGAGGGGCCCTGAGCAGTTAGTGAGGACTCTGAGAGGCTGAGGCATCTCCTGGGGACACATGCAGTTGCTGGGAGGATGCAGAGTCAAGGCTGTAGGACCAAGGACTCAGCCTCTTACCTCAAGGGGAGGGAAGCTGAACAGGGAGCCTCTCACCTGCCAGTGCCTTCCAAGGTGTGGACAGGGAAAAAGGAGCTGGAGGGAGGAGCCTGGGCCAAGCCCCTGGGAACCAGCTTCTGGGGTCTGCATCACCTTGGGCCACTCAGCAGTTCTGTTTCTGCATCCTTCTCTCCTTAGCCCCACCTTGCTGTGACAAGAAGGTAGCATGGTGACCATGAATGTGCTCTTGCGGAGGCCTGTGGGAAGGGTGAGGGCTGGCTAGGTGGCCCCTGCCATCAGTGCTTTGAAAAGGGGACTCAGAGTTGGTGGTGAAGACCGACCTGCACAGCATGGCAAGTGTGGCGTGAGGCTCCACGCTGTGGACATCTGCTGTTTTATCTTCCCTCCAGCTCCCTCTTCTTTAGGAACCTGTCCTGCCCGCTCTCTGTGACTCTGGTGACAGGATCCTGCCTTTTGACCACGGCCTTCAAGGAGAAATGAAGTCCTTCCACATGGAGAAGAGTGAAATCTGGCTTCTTTTCCCAACGGAGGGAGCTGTGACTTCACCCAGTGATCTGGGCGGTCATCACCCATCAGGGATTGCCTGGTTCTTTTCACTTCTTGTTAGATGAGCTGTCTGCTGGAAGCCTGTGGTCTTTTCTGCAGGGGATTTGGGTCCCCCTAGTTCAGCATGCTGGCTGGCAGGTGTTTCCACTTCTCAGTTCTGTATTTGAAAGCAAATTTCAGCAAAAGAATTATCCATGATAAAGATGACATCTTCAATCTCCTTTTATCTTATTCCTCTGTCTTATTCTCAATTGATTCAGAACTGGGGGGCGGGGCGGGAAATGAGTTTTATATTTTAAATGGTGAGGATGCTTGATCAAAGCTGGGTCACGAGAATTCTCTCTCCTGGGATTTCAAGTCTTGACACAGATAGGGACCAAATTTGGTCAGTCCAGGGTTGTCTGTAAGTGGTGCCATGGAGAGAAAGTTGGTGAATTTACCTACAGAGGTACCTACACCTGCCCTCGTTCCAACCTTGCAAGCACTGGCGCTTAGCTCTGGCTTCTGGGAGATTCTATGGCGGCTTCATCCTTTTGATCAGATCTTGATGACTAGACAACATTTGCAGACAGCAAGAGAGGGAAAGTGGGGGTGAGGTGGAGTTTCCAGGTAAAGAGTACGAGCATAGACAAACAGGTAAAAAAGTCAAGGAATGTTAGAGAGGGCTCAAGAATAATTGGCTAAAGCATCTTGCACACAGAGGTGAGCAGGAGACCTGTTCGGCTCGGGCCAGCTCTTGACAGGTGTTGAATATCATATGGGAATATTAAGACTGAACAATGGGAAACAGGTGACAAGAGTAGACAGGAGGCCAATAAGAGACTGCCACAGAGTCCTGAGTCCCAGTCCCAGCTCTGCTGCCCTCTCAGCACATCTCCGCTCCTTCCCTCCAATCCCACTCTTCCAAGGTAATCAATATTAACATCCAGGGGTATTTGCCACACCTTTCCCTTTGTGCATACAAATATAAGCAACTATAGCACCCATTCCCCCTTTTGTAGATAAACTAATGTGTGATCATACCATACACACTACTCTATGATCTGCTTTTTTCACTTCACAATTAATCAAGGATTTACCAAATCACTGCAAGCATACTTAAACTTACTTTTGTTTTTCATGGCTGCATTTTAACCATTGAGCCACTGCTCTAGCCCCTTAACAACTTTTTTTTTTTTTTTTTTTTTTTTTTTTTTTAGTAAAACAGATGCTTAAAAGTAATACTTATGGATTGAAATGCAAGTCCAGGGATAGAGTGTTGGCTTAGAGGTTGGAGCACTTGTCTGGCAAGTACAAGGATCTAGTTCAAACCCCAGCACCCCATACACAACTAATTGTCAGAGAAACAAAAGCCAAATGAAAAAATAAAGTTGATTCTTTCTCTCTCTTTTACTGTCTATCTTAAAAAAAAAGGCAAATCCATTTCAAATTTTGATATTTTTGATATTTCCAGATTACTTTTCAAAACTGTGGTAGCAATTAATTCCCACTGCTATGGATACTTATTTGATAGCAGAAATTGAAAAGTCTGATGAGATGTAGTGTGAGAGAATATGTGCATTCTTTGGATCTCTTCTTTTCTGGTGCAAGTACAAATTGGTACAACCCTTTTGGCAGGTATGCAAGTATTATCTTATAAAGTTGCACATTTGTATATCCTGTGACCAATTTCACCACCAGGTGTATACATAAGAAAATGCTTTCATGTTCATACCAGGAAACAGATACAATAGTGCTCCCAGCAGCATCGTTCATATCTGCAAGGATTTCGAAACAACAGGGCCCTTTGATAGGACATTGGATATATAAATTGTAGCCTTGCCACATAATGGCAGTAAAAATGAATGAACTGTAGCTATATGCTATTAAATACAGGAAATACATGTGTCACATAGCTTATATAACATGCTCTACATACATGAATAAAATATCATTGAAAATTAAGACTCAGAAGAATACTATTTATTATCATGAGAAACAACGAAATAGAAACAAAAATGTACATAAAATAAAACTTTTTCTAAAGAACCAAGGCAATAATATATGAATGGTTGCCTTAGGTTGGGGGGAAGAGAGGCCTAATGGGGAGAAACACATAGATATACATTATTGTCCATGTTTTGGTTCTCTGAAGTAGTTCCTTAATGCTAATTATATCATAAATAGATGATAATTGATTAATCAGCTAAAAGAGAATTGATCATGAGAGTATATCAGGAGCTACAGCTTACATAAGAAAAAGAAAATACAATAACAAAACAAATGCCAGGGAACAGAAGATGAGACGTCAGCCCCCAGGAGGCCAGTTTCTGTCCAAGGGCAAATCAGGAATCCCAGCCTCTCAGGTTTGGCTCAGGGCACTTAGGAGGGATGTTGACATTCAACACAGAATTCCTGCAAGAAACACTGGGTGCTTTGTCATAACAAACGATATGGATTCTTGATCATAGTTGCTCTGTGTGTATTGATGACATCAGGATCTGTCATCCTGAAGGTCTGGGAATGATTGGTTTTTTCCTATTTCATGTGTTTCATCCTTTGGGGAAAAATACTCTTGGGAAATTTTTACCTTCCCTTAGGGTGATGCACCACTGGTTGGGGTGAATCAGCACTAAGCAGCCATACACTGTTGTTTGGGGTTCAGCATAAGGCTGCTCAAAGCTGAGTAATTTACCCAGAGTGGAGCCCTGTTTCTGCCCTGAGAAAGACACTCACCTCCATATCACCTCTCTGCTGTCCCAGCCAGCTGGCACCACCTCCGGGCCCAGAAGGGCATGGCTGAAAGGGCGTAGCAGAATGGAATGGGGAAGACTGTCATCAGGAGGAATTATTAGGAACCTCTTCCAACTGGGGCCCTTTTGGCATTAATACAGGGACATCTGGTCTTTCCCTGAAGGGTTCTTGCACTGAAACAACCACCTTCCCTCCTGAACTTCTATGATAAAAACCTCACAGCCGGATCCCCACTGGGAGGGTCAGGAGGGCCACTCAGATTTTGCATTCGCTTCTGCATCCTGGGGCTTAGCGTGGCGTTGTCTCGTTGTCTCGGGGAGCAGCTGTAATTGTTTAATGACAGATGGAATACTCGCTCTCTCCAGCATCAGGAGAAGATGGTGAGCTGTTATTGTTATTATTTTTGATTTAGAAAATGAGCTATCATAAAGCCCCAGGGCCACTTAGCTAATGGACACATAATTCATCAGGAGCTCTCTAATGCATCATGCCAAGGGCATTAAAGGCCACTCGTGGCTCCTATCTGAGCCTTGGTTTGGTAAACAGTTGGGGCCCAAACCAGCACAACTGAGACTGCTCGAAACAGTCCAGGATGTTTGAACCAGCTTTCTGCCTCCAGGCCTGTTTCCTTGCCTGCGCCCTCTAAGCTTCTTACATCAGCAAATCTGAATTGGTTAATAATAGGAAGATTATCTGCTCAAAAAGACAGAACTGCACCAGTAGTCATTTGCCAGCTTGTAGTCATTGCAGGGACTGCGGGTGCAGAGACCTATTCTCCCCCTCCTTTCTTCTCCAACTCAATATCGACAACTCAGATAAGTGAGCTTACTTGGGACTCTAAAGATGTCTTGCACTTTTGCAGTATACTCTGTTTACAATGCCCAAATTCCCCTTCCCAACTTCCCATCCTAAAATTCTGCACCTTCAAGTTCCAGATCAAATGCAGCTTCCCCTTTCAGATCTCCTTGTTTCTCCGAGTTAGGATCAAATTACTTCTCCTCTTGTGTCTTTCCCTTTGGGGCAACTAAGGGATCCACATGTATTGGGGTGTCCACAATTCTTCCTTTCCTTACAGCTCATGGTTGCCATGGGGGCAGGACTGAGGGTGTGTGAGATATGTGAAGTGTTCAGCAGAGATGGAGCATAGCAGTGCTGACGGAACCGGAGGGAGCTGCTGCTCTGCTCTGCATGATGCCTTCATACAAAGTAGGAAAGTTCAGATTTTAGCTGAATGCACACAGAACTGAAAGACACAGCAACAAGCCAAAGCAATAAGATAAGATAAAAGTTTATGAGGCTTCTGAATTACTTGTTCAGTGTCAGGAATGAGGCAGGCATTACAATTCTGTTAAAATACAATTGTGTCGGGAGGAGTTGGTATGTTCCAGATTTGGTTGCACTGAGCACAGGAAACTAATTAGATTTCGTGATTTGAGTTTCTTTGTTTTGAAAATTTAGGGTGTTGCCCCATCCAACCTCTATTGAATTAAAACCATGTGTATTATAACTAGGACAAAGGAGGGTGGTTGCCTATTTAACCATAGTGTACCCTATACATGTGTGCTTCTTGTTTAGCTTAAAGTGAGTGAGTGGTCATTATTTGATTTGAAATATTTTGTTATTCAAAATTTTAATAACCATGATATTTGAATAATAGAATCTGGCCTCCAAACCTGACTGAGCAATTCTAATACACCGCCAAGGGTAATTTGCTACAATTATTGTTTGATTAGTTCTTCATATCATTCTCATCTTATTGTTCATCTTTAGGTAGAATAACGTACAGGGAAATTAATTTGGACCATCTAGGGGTGGATTAGTAATAGTTGCTGCTACCACCATTGCCACCATCATCAGCACCCATTTTTTTTTTTTTTTACTGTCTCTAAGCCATACAAGAATCCTTCAAAATAAGTGTGATTTTCTCTATTTTAAGATAAGGAAACTGAGGGCCCAAAAAGGTAAGTGACTTCAGCGCAAATGTGAAGCCAGGATTCAAAATCTGGGCCTCTTTCTTCCAGGAAGTCAGACTCCTGTGTGGGGGCAGGTGTCACTAGCTAGCGTCACTCAGCCCAAGATGAACACCTTGTGCATCAAATACACCTAGAGCTTGCTGGAAGATTCCTGGAGGGCTTGGACTTGTATATGAAAGGCCCTGCTGATCTATTAATGTCATGAAAACATTTCCTTTTTCCTGCTCCACCCTCCAAATTTGCATTATTAAAAGGTAGATCAGGACAGGAATGATAATCTCTCTAGTTTTTGAGCTCTGGTTTCTTTCTGAGCCTATAAACTCACTCTGAGATGTAGTGGGAAGTTCACACACCTGTTGTGTGTCTTGAACAAGTTACTTAGTGTCTCTGAGTCTTTGGTTTCCTTATTTGAAAAATGATAAGCTACTAAAACTTCCTTTTTGGGGGTGATATAATGATTACATGATTTGTTGAATGGTAGTGCCTTAAATAGTACATAGAATATGCTAAACACTCTATAAATAAAGATATTAATTGAGTAAATGAGCATAACAGTACCCCTCAAAGGGTTGGTATAAAAATCTAGTGGTAGGATGAAGGCCAATACATCCTGCTGATGTAATTCCCTGGGTACATCTACAGGTTATCACAGTGAATTTCCTGATAGGTACTCAAGTCTCAGGGCAAGCATGTGAGATACTCAGCGACAGGATGAGTGGCTTCCCTTTGCCCGTAGCCTGCAGTCCACTCCTCAGTGTCCTGCACAGGTAGCAAGTGCAGGACAGCTGATAGGCGGGAAGGTTGGCCTGCAGGCAGCCCCTGCAAGAGAACAGAGAGGAGCATGGGAAGGCTCGACCACCGGGGTGCACGCTTCCAACATTTGGCTTTAGTGGTGGACTCTGAGCAGCTTCCTTACTCTGAAGGGTTGGAAAGGTAAGAGTCTCTTGCCATTTCAAAAAGCCCAAGTCTGTATCAGGGGAGACCGAAGAGTAGTTAAAACTCAGCTAAGGCTGTCAGTCCCAGAGGCACCTGCAGCTTTCACCCTGGGTGTCGGAAGCAGGCTGCTCAGCAGAGCATGTGATGGATGTCTGCAATCTGGTGCAGGCTAGGCTGGGCCCTCTGCATTTCCTCCCATGCCCTGAGGCAGGACACATTGATTCAATTTGCTTCACACTGTGATGGGCCTGCTCTGACTTGAGTACACCTCTGCCCAGTCTCATCTGAGGGCCAGGGAGAGAATCACAAGGAGGACCGGCCGTGGGGTGGGGGAATGGGGGAATGGGGGACATGAGTTGTACTGATGCCATCGTGATGACGCAGTTCACCTGGGCTGGAGGGCCACAGGGAAAATGGTCTTTTCGGTAAAAAAGTGGACCACCTGTTCATGCGGTTGGATCTGTCCGGCCCACTTGTTCCATTCAATTTGCAATAGGTGAGGCAGTCAAGGGATAAGCAGTGTATAGATTTCTGAGATTTGCTTATTTGGCCTAAAATTTTCCTTTATGTTCCTGGCTTGTTTTTCTTTGCAGTTACTAAAATCTGTTTATTTATTGTTTTCAGAGCCCTTGGCTCACTCAGACAAAGGGAGCTTGGATCAGTGGAAAGAACATTTGATTAGGAACCCAGAAATCTAACTATGTCTGTAATCTTGGCAATTTCACTCTTTTTATTTTTTTAAGGGATAGAAAGAGAAAAAAATCAATTTTGTTTCGTTTTTCATCTGACCCTTATTTTTTCTGACAGTTAGTTGTGTATGTGGTGCTGGGGTTCGAACCTGGGTCCTCATGCATGCCAGGCAAGCGCTCCAACTACTGAGCCACCACTCCAGCCCTGCAATTTCGTTCTTTCAATAAACATTTAGGACCTTCCTTATGCGCAGGGGATCCTAGCTGGTGCCACAGAAGATGCTGAGGTGCCCAAATTAGCCTCTGCCCCCAGGGTGCCACAAGTCCTTCCTGTGTCTCAATGTATCTGAAAGTTGAGAATCATGGGATGTGCCCAGCTTGCCCCATCAAGCTGCAGTGACGTCTGAGCAAGAAGGGACTCAGCACAGTGCTTGGCACAGAGAGGCACTCAGCGCATCTGACAACGACATGGAAAGTCATTCTGCCTTTCTTCTGGGCCCCTGTGTTGAATTCTCATTAACCGAAGCGTCATCAGGACGTAAGGGGTAACTTTCCACTTTTATTTTAAAACATGACACTAATTATAACCCTTGTTGCTTATCCAAGAGTGTGGAATTTAGGAGCCAAATAGATAAACTCAACCTTTAAGTAAGTCTGAGGCATTGGCAACGAGGGCAGGAGCTGGCTGCTCCCTCGTTCTGCAGGTGCGGAGGGCTGCCTGCCAGCGTTACTGTTCTCATGAGGGGCCACGGAAAACATGTAGGGTCCAAGAAGTGAAGAAGAAATATCTTAGCTTGTCCTAAAGAAAAAATTGTAGGTCACAGAAAGAGCCCTGAGAACATCACTAGACTGTCAGCCTTCATCATCTGGAAAGGAAGGGTCCACCAAGGCAGCTTGGTCCCCATTTTGGAACGAGGGTCAACGTGGCTTATAGAAATGATTTCTCCAGTATCCATTGCCTATGGGGTATGAGT
This sequence comes from Aplodontia rufa, assembly GCA_004027875.1. Classification (NCBI taxonomy): domain Eukaryota; kingdom Metazoa; phylum Chordata; class Mammalia; order Rodentia; family Aplodontiidae; genus Aplodontia; species Aplodontia rufa. The sequence goes on from PVKS010000306.1 coordinate 57,970, forward strand.
GATAATCACAGTAGGATCCACAGTAGGATTCAGAACTCTGGCTTTGTTGGCATCAGAGGAAAGTGTAAAGCCCAAGGAATGGCTGCTTCCCACGCAAGCCTCTGTTACTCCTTGTGTTAGTCAGTTCTCCATCACTATAAGAAAATATTTGAGATAATTAACTTGTAAAGAGAAAAGGTTTATTTTGGCTCATGGTTTTGGAGGTTCTGGTGTATGGCGTATTGTTTTTCGTCCCTGATGGGGGTGAATATGGTAATGGCAATAGGCATGCAACAGAGCACACTGCTCCCCTCATGGCCAGGAATCAAAAGAGAAAGGGCAAGTGGCCATTGTCCCATGCTCCCCCTTGAGGTCACAACCTAATGACCAAAGGTCTTCCCAATAGGCCCTGCCTCCTGAAGGTTCTACTAGCTCCCTATAGTGCCACACTGGGAAACCTCTTTAACATGGAACTTTGGGGGGCAGTCCATGTCCAGACTATAGCATTTCCTAATTACTCTGGCCATTCCGCCTGCTGACCACTATGGGTTAGTTCAGGAGGAGGTTGAGAAATGTGTCATTTGGTGGTTTTGTCATTGCACTGACATCATAAACCTGTGCAGACCCAATGGTCTCGCCTACTGCACACCTCGGCTGCATGGCGTATGTCTATTATAGCCTATTGCTCCCGGGGCCTGGTGAACAAAACAAAATGGGATTAAATCAGCTCAAGAGAAAATTACACAATCAAGAACTCCGTAAACACAAGATGTACCAGGCTGCTGCAGCATCCCATGGCATTCTGTTTTACAGTAAATATTTCTTATATAAGTAGGAGTTCACTTTAAAATGATAAAAGCATAGCGTAACATACGCACAAACCAGTAGCATAGTCATTGATTACCCTATCAAGCATTAAGCACTATGCATCATCGTGTGCGCCACACCATATAGAACAGGCAGCACTCAGGTTTGTGTACACCAGCATCCCCACAGGCACAGGATTGGTGCCCTGCACTCTGATGCTAGGACAGCAGTGTTATCATCGGAGACAGGAATTTTTCAGTTCTAGTATAATCTTAAGGGATTACTGTCACATATGCAGTCTGTCATTGACTGAAATGTTATGCAACACATGACCATATTAGCTAAATTTGCCAGTAGAGGAATAAGTCTAGTGCTACAGATATATTGCTGGGGAGCAGTAAGACGGTGGGAGGGGTAAGGGAGCTAAATCTCCATCTATCATGGTGATGAACAATGTCTAAAGTTAATGGTTCAAGAATTAATAATATAAGCCATTAAAGAGGAGCTAATAGGAAGCCCCCTCCCTTCCCCTCATCTCCACACAAATCAGAACAAATGGTTGTCTTTGGGGAGGGGAAATGGACTGGAAGGGTGGAGTTTTCTCTAAGAGGCTCTGATATATTCTAATTTTTAAATCAAGTGCACGCATCATTTCGGTACATTTAAAAATAATAGTAAAAAAATAAAAGAGGAAATAATGCAAATTCTCATAATGTTAGGTTGTAAATGTTAAGTCCTGAAACAAAAATTGAATGTCCATGCAATTTGTTATTTGTTAAACTGTCTTCTACAAGAACAAATTAATTAAAAGGGTGAAGAGAGAACAAAGAAGCGGTTGACTTCCAATTAAAAAAGAAAGGTTAAATTTAGAATCAAAGCCTCATTGCACCAGAATTAGTATGTCTCCAAGACACGCTGTTGCAGGTCTGCTCTTGGGGTGGGAGGTCTGGAAGGCTGTTGGGCTAGAATAGTTCCTGAGTGCGTGGTCCAGCACAGGTGGCTTTTCAGTGACCACCAGGGAGTCCAGAGAGTGCACATTTATGTGAAAGGAAGAGCTTGAAGTTTAGGGTGTCCTTCCCTCAGGTTGCAGGGGTGCTTTAGTGCTGAAATGAGGCACAGACCCAGTCAGGTAGCCCCGGATGGATGACAATTGTGCTTGTGCAACGCCACGCTGGTTCTTAACTTCAACGAGCCTCAGTTTCCCCATCTGTGAAGTAAGGTTAATAAAACCTCCTTCCAGAATTGCTTGAAGGTAAATAAGAACAAAAGAGCAAGAGACAGCACCACGCTGGCCACAGTGTGCAGGGTGGGAGAGGGAAGAGGGCGGGCTGCCCTCACCCGATTCAGGGGGGCCTCCGAGATCCTTGATGCATCAAGAGCGGCAGGAAGAGAGGACCTGACTGACCAAGCAGCAGAACCTGGTTGGTCAATCAGAGAAAGAGGCCATAGGATGGTCTCTGTATCCAGGCAGGATTCTGTCAATTTCCCAGGCAGGGATGCTTCATAATTTCACAAATAGTCAAAGGGCACCGGATCATATAGAATCCTACAGAATGGCTTCTTTGGGCTAATTTTATTTCTCAGGACAACGCAGTTTGACTGTCCATCTGTTTTTAGCTTGATCCCAATTTCTATCTAATTTCCCAGTTGGTTGCTTGAGTCAGAGACAGGGTAAGTGATTTGCACATAAGCCTGAAAAGTATTTGCTTTTCATAGGGGTGACGACTATGTTAGGGCCTTCTCCATAGTAATCCTTTAGGGTGGTCCAGGGAAAACTGAGGTTTGAGACCAGCAGGCTTGGCGTTGAACTTTTCCTGAATGACAAGCTCACTGGCTTCTCCTCTCAGAGTCTGTTTCTTTATCTGTCAAATGGACTGACCCACAGTCGGCCTGACTCTATTGAGGAAAGCAAAAATTGGGTTTCCGCCCTTCGCCATCCTGGCACCTAACAGGTGCTCTATGTGTCGTGTTGTTATTGTTATTTTCGTTGACTCTGAAAAGAAAATATTGGCAAAGTCTTTCAATTTCCTTAATTGAGAAGTTTCTTTGTAGACTTTCTGATTTCACAGACCAGTATGGCTTCAATCATAGTAGGGCCAATAGAAGGTTGATAACTTAGGCCATTAAAAGCACGGGGCTGGAGCGGTGGCTCAGCAGTTATGGTGCTTGCCTGGCATGTGCAAGTAAGCGAGTTTGAATCCCAGCACCATGTACACAACTAAGTGTTGGAGCAACGAAAGTCACATGAAAAACTAAATAAAATTCTCTCTCTCTCTCTCCCCCCCTCTTAAAAACAAAAACAAACAACAAAAAAACACTGGGTACGGTGGCACATACCTGTAATCCCAGTGACTCAGGAGGCTGAGATAGAGGGATCGAAAGTTCGAGACCAGCCTTAGCAACTTCGTAAGATGTAGTTTCAAAATAAAAAATAAAAAGGGATGGGGATGTGGCTCAGTGGTTAAGTGCCTCTAGTTTCAATCCCTGGTGCCAAAACCAAATCAAACCAAACCAAACAAAATAAAATTACCATCAATTGGCACCATACTCTTACAAAAGCGTTTATCCACAGATGGGTGAAAACTTTGTCACATGAAGACACCTCTGCACTTGGGACCACTGTGATCCCAATATGACAACTGAGGAAGACTAGGTAGGGGTTCCAGGAATATTTCTACTTTACAGGTTAGCAAACTGAGATAAGGAGAGGTGCATGAATGGCAGCTGTTCTTTGGAGCTCTAAGTACTTGTTCTATTATTATCTTTTTTTTTTTTTTTAAGAGAGAAGGACAGTGAGGGAGAGAGAGACAGTGAGAATCAAGTTTTCATTGAGTTTTTCACATGGCTTTCGTTGCTCCAACACTTAGTTGCGTACGTGGGTGCTGGGGTTTGAACCCACGTACTTGCGCATGCCAGCCACCGCTCCAGCCCCTATTATCATCCTTTCTGTCATCATCAGAGCCTTACTGCAATATTTCCTAAGTGCCAAACGCTGTGTTCAGCACCTCACACCTTCCCAAGTGGCAGAGCCGGGTTTCAGTCCAGGTTTAGACAACTCCAAAGCTGTGGCACTTTACAGATTCTGGCTTGCTCCCCGTCACCAGCTGGTAAAGAAAGCTGGCTCCATTCCTCAGTCTGACGACCCCTGACCCTCTGCTTTTCCCTAGTGTGAAAGTTCTAAGGAGTCCCCAGTGGAAGTCAGGAACCCCCAGCAGAAGCGGTGTCTCTGCCTCTCCCCAGGGCTCTCTCTGTCTGAACACACCATCGCTTGACCCCATCCCTTTTGATGGCAGAAGCTGAGGGAAGAACCCCTGCTAGCAGCCCTTTACAAAGCCTGCCCTAGTTTTATAACCAATGTGGCCTGAGCAGTCCAGCTTCTGCCTACTGAGACAAGAAACTTCCAGCTAGGCCAGAAAAAGCAGCTCTTTGCAGGCTGCTCTTAATGGATTAAGACTGGCAGATGCTGGGGGAGGTGGAGTTTAATAACACGCTATTATCCAGTTTTGTGATCTGGATTAGGAGGTATTGCTACATCTTTGTTTGCCATTTGGATGAGCAGTCCCCCCCCCCTTTTTTTTGTTTTGTTAATAGTAAAGAATGAAATAGGGAGAATGAGCTGTTTTATGATCTTCCCATTAAGAGAATGTTAAGTGAGTATCTCCTGTGCAGCAGGGCGGTTCAAGTCTCTGCCATAACCCCACACTTCAGATGGCCCCAGTGCTGACCTCCTATAGCGATAGGGTCAGAAGGTCATGGGACCAAGGAGCCATGCCCAGCAGGAACCCACACAGCCCCCTTCTCATGCTGCAGGTGCAAGGGATTTCAGATTTCCCAGCTCAAAAAGCCTGGAGTGACCTCCAAGGCTTGAACTGACCTCTTGACCAAGCTGTGGGGCCAGGGCATAGCTCAGACACGAGAAGAGGGGCATTGTTTTAAAGTCAATGCCTTGGGGATAGACAAGTGGCTCAGCAGTTATGGCGCTTGCCTGGCATGCGCGAGCACACGGGTTCAAACCCCAGCACCACGTATACAACAAAGTATCTGAGCAACGAAAGCCACATGACAAGCTAAATACAATTGATACTCTCTTTCTGTCTTTCTCTCACACTGTCCCTCTCTCTTTAAAAAATAAAATAAAGTCAGTGAGTTGGCTATCCCTGCTCCTCACCCTCCTCATATAGTCAGGGACTTATGCTCCCCCTACCCCCAGTCCTTCCCCACAAGCGCCTCCAAGAAAATCGAAATTGATACTCTAAATTTAACAGAAGGGACATTGGCGTTAGGGTCACTAGGCCCAATGGAGAGTAGTATTGTGCCATCTGGGAGTGCAAATGGGAGGACAGTGAAATCTACACAATGAGTAGTTAGGCTCCACCTGCTCCCCACCCTGCTGCACAATACCTACCTGCAGCCAGGTACCATGCACTCCAGAAAGAAGACTGGAATCTTTCTTTCTGGAGTAACTGAATACATGACAAAAAAACACAGAGGATTACTAGAGACTGGGAAGGGTACTGGAGGGAGGATTGGAGGAGTGAGAAAAGAAGAAGGGTGGCTGGCTGTGATCAGTGTGCAGTGCAGCATACCTGGGAACATCACAGTGAATCCCATTAATGTGTACAGTTAATATGCATTAATAATACTCCTTTAAAAAGCAAAGGACCTTGAGAGACCTCCAGTGCAGTGTCCGACTGTCCTCTCATCTTCTGTGTGCAGGGACTGTTTCCAGGTGATGAGCTGGCCTCTTAATGGCTCCTCTGAAAATGCCCTGGGTTCTTTCACCCACTTCTTCACATACCTCCATGTTTTCCGGCAGTCCTCTGAAGTTTTGGACAGCTTGTTGTCCTTCTCTGCAAGGGGACAATTGTCCTTTCTCCTCAAACTCTATCGCTTTCACCTAGTGACCTTGTCTCATATGTCCTTAATAGAAGCCAGCAGAGAGAAACACCCTCATTGTCCCTGCCTCAAAGCTAGAGCCATGCCTGAGTCTGCACCAGTGGGCTTCCTGTGGCTTTGGTGGACCAGCAGAGTCCATCCTCCTAGGACAGTGAAGTCCTGACCACCAGCTCTAGGCCTTCCCCTCTCACTTCTCTAGAACTTGGTTCCTACAGAGATCATCCTCCTTCCTGGGTCACTTCTATGGGCATGCAGTCATCCATTCTGAGTGCTTCTCCTTACCTCTTCCAGCCCTGACCAACTCCTGAAGCGTTTCTGTTTCTCTTCACAACCGAACTCACCACCACGTAGGCCACCCTCACCACACCCACTGCTCACCTCCCATTCTAGCTTCTGAATTGGTTAGTCTCCTGAGGATTATTATCTCATTTGCTGTGGTTGCCGGTACATAGAAACTGAGACCGGTTCTCTGATGGAGGTGTTTGCTTTCTGGGTGGTATGCCAGGTTCAAGTTTAGCAGGGGTTGTTGGGGGTGGGGCTCTGTGTGCCTGGGGTTACCATCTCCCTGTGGAGTGCTGTGCCTCTCCTCTGCTGGATCCTCTGGGATCACTGGTTCAGAACTGGGTTTGAGTCTGCTCTGTTGGTCTTTGGCACTTGCACAGCATGGACTTGTGTGGTGGTGTGGCCCCAGCTTTGTTTTCTGGCTTCATTCAGTGATTGTTTTCCCACCATGTCCCAAGACAGATAGTCAGCTTCTTCCCTGTCCCCAGTGGGCTGCGAGTGGAACTCCTCTAGTTTGTTTCAGGGACAGAAGAGCTCTTGTTAAGCTTGTTCTTCATTCACGCAGCAGTAAATAGTCAAGAAGACGTGATTGTTCCTTTAAGATTTGATATAACAGAAACAATATTTAAAGCATAGAATTATGAAGCAGTTTAGGAAAAATTCCAAGTTGCACTATTAAATTTTGCTAGGAAGATATCAAAAGAAAAAGAACACATCAAACGTCTCAGTTGCTTACACTAAATATGCTTTTGTAAAAAGTTTTTTTTTTTTTAATGATTAAATAAGAAATATTTAAATTTTGGTGACCCTTTGTTCTCTTCCTCTCTTCTCTCCTCTTCTCTTTTCCTCCCTGCGTGCTATGTCTTATCCTCAGGTTGAGTGGTGTGACAATAAGATCTGTTTTAATTGATCTTATTTGTTCTCTGAAAAAATCCTCTCCCTTTCTAACAGTTTGAGGGGAGATTTGTAATTCATGCAGATCAATTTCTCTAATCATTTGCCTTTTCCTCCACATTTCCTTCTTCCTTCCCTTAAAAAAAAAAAAAAAAAAAAAAAACCTCAGAATGACCTGAAAACAACAAAAAAATTTGCCATGAAATCAGTTTATTTTGAAATGAAAAAAAAAAAAAAAAAAGACCTGATTATGACATGCTGGCTCCCACTGGCTAGAGGACCCTTTCTGCTTGGGCATCCATCACTGTATGTGATTGCTACATTATAAGGAAATGGAAATGCCTTGATGTTTCCTAACAATAAATTAACCAGTTTGGGAGTAAGACATTTTTCACCCCTCACTTCCCACTTTAGACTGCCCTTAACTGTGATCTCCATTTAAAGATGAAATTTCTGGGAGATGCTGCTACCTCCCCAACTCTAGGTGTTATATGGAGAAGTCTCAATTTCCCCCTCCCCATTTCCATTAAATTTTATTTTTCTTTAGGAAATAATCCCCCTGCTACCCTTCTCATCAATGTGCTGTGGATTTGACCTAGGGATGAAGCGTAAGGAGTCCCATAAAAGGAGGGAGTGACAGAGAATTCCTGCTTCCTGGAAAGCTTCTGCTGAAAGGTACGAAGGCAGAGGCTTCCTTGGAGAGGCAGGTTGTGTGACCCAAGATGGGAATTTCCCACCCAGCAGGTGCAAGGCTCCTTAAGTGTGGGGGAGGTGGCTTCACCACCTCCCAAGTCACATGCAAAGTTTATAGATGTGGGAGCACTGACCCTGGGAGGTAAAGTGACCTCAAAGAATCAGGCAGCCAGTCCTGTTGGTGCGCGCCTCTTGCCTGTCAGATCTGGATCATGTCTACAAGCCTGATATCAGATCCAAGACCACCTGGGACATTTTGCTGTGCACTAGCTCTCATGGAATCAGAGTGTGCTGTAGCTTGTTGAATTGGCAACTGCACGTGTGTGCCTCTGTCTCCTCCAGAGACTATTTTTAGAAATGGGTGGGAGGATGAATTGCAAAAATCAAAGAGGATGTTATCAGGAATTACAACTCCTACAAGTGTGGTAATTCCTAATTTATGTGTCTTACAGAGGAGGAGAAGGATGTAGGAAATCAGAAATTCTGTGGGTAGAGCCTAGGAATGAATCTATGTGTCATTAAACAGCATTTTAAGGAATGTGTTTAAATTTTCAGATTATACACAGATTAAATTAGGGGAGTGATTATTTACATAATCCTTCCCCATACTTGAGAATCCCTTTAAACATGGGTATGGTCTGGAAGGTTAAGAACGTGGGTCAGATTCTACTTGCCATCTGATTACCTATCTTCCATAAGCACTGCTTTCCTTGTTGGTGTGATAAAGCTGCTAATACTTCTCTCCAGTGTGCAAGCCAGGACATCAGTTTATAACAGCAGGTGAGGGCCCTGGACAGCCAAGAACAGCTCAGGTTGTTCACAGTCTCGAAAGTCTTGGAGAGACTTGGGTGAACCCTGTTCAGACAACACCAAGGAGACACATGGGCCATATGGCAGCTGCACCAAACTCAACTCATCCCTGCAGGAAGGGTCACGTGGTCCTAAACATCCCCTAGGATGTCCTGACAAATGGTCCAGCGGTTTTCACTTGACTCTCCCCAGCAGAGGAGCTCACTGCCCCCTGAGGCAGCTGCTATGGCCTGGGTGTCCCTCAAGTGTCTGTGTGATAGCAGGCTTGGTCCCCAGGTGGGACGAGGTGGGGCCTAGTGGAAGGTCCCTACGTCACTGGGGGCTTGAGGGTTCTCATGTGACCCCTTGGCAGTTCTCACCAGAGGGAGACTGTCCACTTCCTCCCTCTCTGCTTTGTTTACCCTGACACACACTTCCACCATCGCCCACCATGGATCTTCATGCTTCCTCTCATCTTGATGGCTGCCATTGCCTGCTTTCCCCCTGAGATTCTGTCCCCTGCCAGCCCCAGCTCCTCCTTCACGATGTTTTATCCCCATCTCCATGCACACACACAGGCCCTCCAGCCTGAAGGTGGAACCTGCTCAGTATCTCAGGATGCTGTCGGTATTGGAGAGTGGCAAAGGGCTAGAAGCCAGGCATAGATCACAGTTCTAGAAACATCTGTCTGCAGATGCCCTTCTAAGAAAAAATGGTATCTCCTTTGGGCTCCTGTCCTTTTATTCTAAGGGAGTGAACCCTCTTACTTGCTCTAAGCAGCCAGGGTGAGAAATCTCAGAGCAAGGAGAGTGGCTGCCTGGAGCCCAGGGACACTCTGCAGAGCAAGGCAGACCCAGGATCAGGGGTAATATCTGTGGTCAATGACAGCAGAGGGTCAAATGGGGTAGGGGACTCAAATACTCTCTCTAGGATAGATGTGGCAGGGGCCCTAACTCTAAGCAATCCAACCAGAAGCTGACCTTGCTCAAGTTTCCATCTGATTAAAAGCCATCAGACAGTATGTGGGGTGCTTTGATGTCAGAAGTATAAGTGTGGTTTCTATAATCTCTCACAGACAGGAGGGACAGAGTGCCTCACGCAGGTGACAAAAAGTATTATCTCCCAATGGCATATAATCATCAACCGCATAACTTACTACCTTGACCTGGAGTTAGAAAGAGTGCCTGTTTGCTGATCATTCCTTTGTATCTCTTATAAATTACGAAATAAAAACTATAGGTTGAAACTGAGCCACCGACTCTATCAGATGTTGAATCAAAGTGGGAGTGAGGAGGTGCACTGGAAAGATACCCCTTCCTATTATCTTTCTAGAAGCCATTCACAGACAGACAGGAAGCTCCACGGAGCAGAAATTTCATAATGGGATGGCAAATTTCACTCCTTTCATCACATGTCAGAATCACTCATGTTCCAGAATTTGAAGGTGACGATGACCTTTCTTAGCTTGGAGTGAATACATTGGGAAAAGTGGGTAGCACTCATCTTGAGGTACCAGGACTTCTTTCTGGGATGTGTGAATAAGTCTCAAGAGAGTGCTGAGCAGGATCCTGCGAGGAGATCTTGGTGAATTCATATGGGTCTACCCGAGGTGAGCATGCAGGATTAGGTACGCTCACCTAAATGGATTTGTCAGGGTTGTTGTGTTTCTGCCTGTGTGTGTGCGTGAACTTATGCGACAACAATTTTTTAAGGAGTTAGAACCAAGTACATCAGGCACATTGAATCCCTGCTTTCAAGGTATTCACTCTAGGTAGCAATTGGCTAAAAAAGAATTCTAGGAGTGAGGAAGAGCCTGGTGTGTTTAGCTGGAGCAGTGGGGCAGGAGGATGAGGGCTGGAGATGGGGTCAGTGGGGCAGGGGAAGAGCAGTGCCTGACCTGCCCTTTAGCACACCTCCACAGAGCAGGTGCAGGCTGGGCTCTGCAGAGGGCAGGTGACATTGTCTCAGGTCCTCTACCCCTTAGAGAGGCGTCCCTCTCCTGGGCTGATCTCTTCACTGGACTGTGAGCCCCAGCCTGGCTTTCTCGGGACTGCCCTCTGTGTGCTTCCAGCACCCTATCAGCTTCTGCTCGCCTCTTACCCTTGGAACAGAACCTTCCTCCAATCTTCCCAGTCACACCCCATTTCCCGTTTTCCCCTCTGGCTCTTCCCTCTGCTTCTATACACAACCATGTTTCCCAGTGGAGTTCTCTCCCTTTGGTGCCTTTCCTTCTCCCCTACTGTCTCTTGCAGTCTCTGCTCCTGGAATCCCTTGAGGCCCATGTCACCCATGAAGAACTCACTGAAAACCCCAGCAGCACTCTCCAGTCCCTGCACTGCTTGGCCTTTTTACAGCATCCCACCTAGTTACAGGGTCTCCTTCCCATGCCCTCTCTGCTTTGGTCCTGCCTGGTGGTCCAGACCCCATGGTTCCCTGCCCTCTGCCCCTACAGGCTCCTGGCTCTCTGCAATCTCCTCCCTTTGTCTAGGCTGCTCCTCTTCTACTTGCTACTTAGTCCTCAGGCCCCCAAAGGAATGAACCCTTTCCTAAGCCTTTTGCCTTCTATCACCCTGTGCTCTTTGTGTTGTCTCAGCAGTCACCTCCCCAGGGCAGGAATGACATCAGTTATCTCCAGTCCAGAGTGAGTGCTCAGGAAATACTTGTCAAATTAATAAATGAATAAATGGTAACCGGTGCGACTACTGTGGAGGGTAGGGTGTGGCCAGCTGCGTAAGAGAAGGAAGATGTTGAATTATTATGGGATTTTCCATTCCATCTTCAGACACACCAGAGCGGCTCATCTACATTGTTACATTATAATGGTGTTAGAAGAGCACAGATACTCCTTTAGTTCTTATCTATAACATGGAGATAATATCTAGTTAGCAGAAGTGCTGGAGCATCAGAGAAGGTAATGAAGTGAACACACTTTGAAAATTTTAAGTGATTGTCCATGTTCCCTGTGGGCAGGATCCTCGATGCTGGTGATTCAGAGAATGCGAGCGTGGAACAGGGTACACAGCTGGACACATGATTCATCACAGTGGGCTATGTGGTGGTCCTCAGTGTCCGGCAGAGTCCCCAGAGAGGGACAAGCCTGCACTTGCAGTGTGGGCCTTTGACTCCTCCCGTGGTCAGGGAGGAGAGCAAGGGAGGTTAAGTCTAGCTCCTGAGCTGACTCAAGGGCCCACTGGGAATTGGGCCCTGGCTTGGTGCCCTCTGCGTGCATGCAGCAAAGAGCTCCGCTCTCGTGGCCTGTGGTTAGCAGCCTGCAGGGCCTTAAAAATAGCACTGGAAGGATATTTTTAGTGTACTATCCTGAGGCAGGGCTGGATCCCATGGCCTCCTGTGACGCATGAAAACAATTTTGGCTCTGTTTTGCAAGTGATTCAGACAGATGTTTTTGGGCTTCAGGGGTGTAAAAATAAAAACAAGGTGGGGGATGCTGCATTCTAGTTATGGGGCATCCTCACCCCCACAACATCTGGAAATTACCCCTGAGAAGGTTTCTTTTGAGCCTTAGTTCTCTGGAGCTTATGCAAATCATGTCCCACCTGGAGGGTTTCAGGCAGTGTCCAGGAAAAAGAACAGAAGAATAACTCCATTTTACAGGCTGGAAACTGAGGCTGTCAATGGATGTTTAATTCTCCCAAAGTCAAACAGTCAATTTGTGATGGGGCTGCATTCAGACCCATGTCTAATTCCAAAGCCCCTGTCATCTGGCCAACTTTTCAACTATTTAAAAATCTACAAAGCACATCTATAAACATTTTGATCCTCACATGAGGCAGCATTATTCCAATTTTACAGGTGAAGACACCAAGGCTCAAAAAAACTAAAGTGGTTCACCTGCTGTCCGGTCCCAGCCGGCAGGAACCAGACGGCTCTCATCCAGCGGTTGGCTGGGAATGAAGTAGACCCACTGGCCCTGAGTTCTCCAAGCGCTTCATTTCTCCTTTACTGCGGCTAAAGGCCTCCAAGCGCTTCCTTCTCCGCCTTCTCTCTTTCAGAGGCAAAGCCTTAAAACATATGTCTCCTCTCACTAGAGGCTTCTACATTTAGAGTCAAGGCTATTCACATTTTCTCTCTTTAGAGTCCCTGTTTCTACTGCCGCACTAGAGTCCCTATTTCTACCGCCGAGGCTTTTCTTCCTCTCTTACTGCCTGCATGTTAGGTTTTCTTCTGCTGCTGCTCTCCTCCGTCTCTGCCGCTGCTGCTTCTCTGACTAGTGGCTACTATGCTGTCTCCTTTCTGTCACCTGCATGGGAAGGTCTCCTCTCACCAGTGTCATCTATACCTCTCTCTCCGTACATCCAGTATATATCTGTTACAACAACCAATAGGGACACAGTGCAAACACATTCAACCAATTGTAACAAATGAGCGGCCAAATAGCTTAGTCACGCGGTCAGGCAGTTTGCTAATTACAAGCCAGCTGGGCCTCAGAGTTGTTTACCACCAATTCTTTTACAAACCAGCTGGGCCCTTTCAGAGTTATTTACCACTAATTCTTTTCTCTGATATCATGTTGGGCTTAGTCTCCAACAACCTGCCATCTCACAGCTCATAGCAGGGCCCTGGGACTCCAATTCCTTGGGCACCAGTCCCCATGGGAGGCTCAAGTAAATAGCCAATGGCTATAGATGCAAACATGCCTATACCTATATCTGGCTGGCCGGGAACAGACACGTGTCCAACTGTCCTTCCTCATGAGTTCCCCAATGCAGGTCAAGGGAGCATAAACAGACCCAGAGCTCAGTGCCTGCAGAAGAGGTAGGCAGGACAGACCATGAATTTGCATGGGCTCCTGTTCTGGCTATCACCATTGCTCCCAGAATAGCCTCACAAGCAGCATTCAGAGCAGGAGTGAGTGCTGTGATCTGAGCCCTGGGAGGTGGCAGCTCACCACATGGCTTGTCAAGGCTGTTTCCCTAATCATCAGAGGGACTGAGAGGGTCCAATCAACTTTGGACTCTGTGTGAGTACCAGGTTAAAAAACAAAACACTATCAGGGATGCACCAAACAGTGTTTTGTTTTATGATGGGGTCCAAAGCACCTCTTCACACACACTCATGACAATATAAATGTATAGAAATGAAGTTGCATGTAATCCTACCATGTAGAGCCAGTTCAGATTTAGTGACAATCATTTATTCCAGGCATTTGTGCATTTATAAGAGTCCACGTAGTTTTATGTAAATGGAAAAACACCACACAGCATATGCAAGGCTTTGACTAGCTCTAGTTAATTAGAAATTATATATCAATAAATGCAAATCTGTATTTTACCTGCTGCACTCAGTTCCATTGCATGGATGTACTTCATTCTGTCAGTGTTGCTCTGATTGAAATCTGTATTGTGCTTCGTATCTGTGCCATCTTTTATGATCCTGAAACCTTGGCCCTCAACAAAAACACAAAAAGACTCACTTTAAATTAATAACAGCCACCAATCCTCATGTTGACCCTGCCATTTTATTTCTGTTTAACAACAAAGAAAGGGGGAGACAATAAAGATACAAAAGGAGAGTCTAGTCAGCAGTTTCTTAAGCTCCTTCATCTTTTAAATGCAAGAAGCTCTGCACTGTCTTTGTAATTCTTATAATAACTAAACTGGCTCCAGGACTCCAGTCATATTTGAGGGGCTTTTCTCATTTGGATGTCATTCATCTGAGCCACTCCAGCTCCCCATGGGGGGAAGGAGGGCTTCATTGCAAATTGATGTCACTGCACAGTGTGCTTCTGAAGTCCCTGTTTCATGACTTGTTGCTTGCAGTTGCTGCCCAGGCAGCCCCATAGCTCTGAGCTTTATTTCTTTTGCAAGGTCATTTTTTTTGAGCCAAATGAAGTAATACATGAAAAAATTTTAAAGAAATTGTTGCAAATTGCTGTCCATTTGTTAAATATTTTGATCATCCAATGTTCCTAACCTTTTCAAATGTCTTTTTAAAGTGAAAAAAAAAAATTTCCCCGAATGCTGAAAAATATCTAGGAATACTACACTAGCAAGACAGCCTCAGGAGCTTCCTGGAGCTGGCCCTCTCACAATTAAGTCACTGCAGTATCCGTTGTAGTTGCCATTGTAGCATCCACTGAGCAAGGAAAGTGCATGATGTCTGGTATGAATTTAGGGCCACTGTTTGGTTAGTCACAATAGCAGATCTGTTGCACATTTGAAAAACTAAGTATAGTTGCAAGACTTGGCACTCACTTAGTCCCAAGACAGTACGTGATTCATAAATGCATTTGCGGACCCCTAGAAATCATTTTGAGCCCCTTCCCCCACCAACCTGTGTTGTAGCCCATGATTTTTCAGTCTCAGTTCTTGGTCTCTGGAGGGTTATAATACATTTGTAGTCACTTTATGACCATTCATGGAATTTGACACTTAATCCAGTTCTTCTTCTCAGGCCCCAATTCTAAGCCACACTTTCACCCCTCAATCTTTGGAATTCAGCAAACTTCTTAGCTCTGGAGGGGAAAGATGGTGGAGTCAGCACAGAGAATCCCTGGGATGCTAATTAGGAAGAAATAAAGAAAGTGGCTCCTCCAGGCCAAGGAGAAATTAGTAGAAGGTGTTGACAATTAGGCTTTGAGGACTAAGTCCTGTTGCGACCAAATCAGCTTCTGACTCTAATTTAGCAATTAATGCTATTTATGGACTTTAAGAGGGTCCATCTGGACTGGAGGGCCCTCTGACATCCCTTGCAGGCAACTCAGAAGAACAAGAGCACTTCCTAAAGAAAACAGGTGCTGTAGGATTCAGTACCACAAACCGTAAGAAGTAGAAAAGGACCTCGGAGATCTGGATTCTAGGTTTTTGCATGTGGGAAAACTGAAGATCTGTACAGAGTAAAGTGACTTGGCAGAGTTTACAAGGAACACTGATCTCATGACCTGCCTGTAGTTTTCTTATGGTGTCACCTGGTTTTTCAAGATTGGCTTTGACACCAAGAACTAGATTTATCCCATTATAGCCATTCCATTCCCGAATGAATGAATTCAACAACCCTTTCCTGCTTTGTGCAGGGAACTATACTAGGTACTGGAGAGAGAGCAATGAATAGAAAAAAAATCCAGGTCTCAAGGGTCTCACATTAAAGTAAGAAAATAGGCAACTAAGGAGGTGACTACTGCTAATAATGGTAAAGACCTGAAAAAGGTGGACAGGAGGCTCTGGAACAATGGCAGGGCCTCCTAATCCAGATGCTGGGAAGGGCATGGTTGTGGCGGAAAGTGTCGGTGTTCTGCTGGTATTTAAACAGAGTCTTTAACACTGACTAGGAATTAGGAAAGAAAGGGCAAGGAGATCCAGGGGAAGTGCATCATGTTTGATGTCCCAGAAGCTGGAACAAATGGAATATGAGCAATCAGAGCATTAGTGTAAGAGAAGGAGCCCTAGTGAGTAAGGATGCAGGTCAACAGAGGTTGAGCTGAGAGGAGTGTGTGAGCCAGAGGAAAGAGGCTATGATTTTATCCTGAGATCTAAGGAAGCCATGGAGGGGCAACAGTGCCCTGGTGCAATTGTGGTTTAAAAGGTGGCTATGGATGTTCTGTGGATCATGAATTAGAGGGGACCAGTGGGGAGTCAGGAAGTCTGCTTTAAGAAGCTGTGTGGGGTTAAGAGGGTTAAGATGACAGGGTGGGGAGAGAAGTGGTGAAAAGAGGTATTGAGGAATAAGAGTCAAAACGCTTTTGTGAGTTGTTGGAAGTCCTTGTTTATAAGTGACAATCCATCATTTCTATTTTTTCCACACTTTTATTGGTGCATTTTAATTTGATGGGATTTGTCTTCATATGTTCTTACATGCACACAAAATAACCATATAATTTGGCCAATATCAATCTCTAGCCCTTCCCCTCTCCCTACCTACCTTTTACCCCTTGCATAATACTGACCTTCTTATGATTTATTTTATTAAAGCTTTATGGTTATACATAGTTGTTGGGTTCATCCTGACAAATTTTTGTGCATGGAAATCAGTTTCAGTTCATGATCCTCTCTTTTTCCCTCCTGTCCTTTCTCCCCTCTCCCCTTCTCCTTTTTCTACTCTAATAGACTTCCTTTAGATCATCTATTAATTTGTGTTTGATTTGCTTTTTATGTGATCTTATCCTTCCATCCCCCTTTTCTTTATTTTACTCTAGCTTCCTCATATGAGAGAAAACGTTCAATCTTTGAGTTTCTAAGTTTGGCTACTTTCACCTAGCACGGTATTCTCTATTTCTATGCATTTACAGGCAAAGGCCATAATTTCATTCTTTTTGATAGCTGAGTAGAACTCCACTGTATGTATATACCACAATTTAATTCATTCATATAATGATGGACACCTGGGTTAATTCCATAATTTAGCCATTGTGAATTATGCTGCTATAAACATTGAAATGGCTATAGTTGCTATAGTATGCTGATTTTAAATTTCCTTTGACAAAATACCCAGAAGACACCTCATAATTTGTCTATTGAATTTTAAATCCTTCAATTAGTAAGATAGGCTTATTGGTTCACCTCAAAACCTAATATAGAAAATGGGCCAGTCATTGCTCTGGCCCCAGCTATACCTGAGGGTTTGACTCCATTTCCTTCAGGGCCTTGGCGTTTTGAATGTCCAAATGTCTCCATAACTACTTCTGCTCCTGGAGCACTCACCAGGAATTCTTTTATGACAATGACTAATAATGAGATTGCAACATTTTGAGGGAAACACACACTCACCACCATCACCCCCCCCCCACACACACACACAGGACAACCCCTAGGGAATGGCTAAGACTGACAGTGATCTGTTCCCCTTCCTGAGAAACTCCTCTGGTAGCCTGTAGGACAACCATGAGGCTAAGTCCACTCTCCCTGTGTCAGATGTCGGTGCAGACACAGATAAGGAGGAGCCCAGCAGGCAGTCCCAGTTGAACCAGAAGAAACAAGAAACCTAGGGAGCTATCTGTCTATAAATCAGGGGAGGAGAATTTTTGAAATAGTTGAACAAATTGCAAACAAATGATAGCAACCTATCAGAGCCAGACTAAGGCTCCTGCCGTAAGGGTACCCGCCTGACGAGCTATTTAAGAAAGAAGGAGTTGTCCTTAGGAACAGCAAATTCCTAATGCAAACTGCACACGAATTGCAAATGAATAAAGCAGAATCTGAGGGCAGAGACAGTGGGCCAACATCTGCATTCCCTGCATGTTGCCTGCCTGGCACCCAGGCAGCACAAACTGTAAATGAATGAAGAATGAATGAATGAATAGGGTAAATGCCCCATTCTGACTTTGACCCCTGGAAGTTGTGGGAGGACCCTAGGAGTGGTAGGGACAGTTAGGAGCTCTTCTGACAGGGGCAGAAATGCTGGGAGAGTCCTCGGTGCTGAAGGGATCCATTCAAAAACTGCTGGGATCTCCTCTCAAACTCTGGAGCACTGGATTCTGACCAGGAATCCAAGAGGAGCAAAAGGCATCTCAAGGCTCCCTGCATTTCCGGATCCTGCAAGGAAGAGCCCCTGAAATGCAGACCCCCCTCTTTGGTCATTTATCAGTCTTCTAATCAGACACCAAGGAAAGGGGACTGTCATTTCCTCTGGAAGGGCACACATTGCATGTGATAATGACTGTACTGTGCATGAGTTGAGATAGTGGGAACGGGGATTGTGCACAGACTATGATTAATAAATGTATTAAAATAGGAATTCTATGTCTATTTAAAGTTTGATATAAATTTCCTTTCTTGAGATCTTTTGTTGGAAAAGGTGGCCATGATTGATGGAATTTGGCAGCATCCTTTCCCAACAAGAGATACAATTAACTATGGGTTTGGAGAGCACATCTTCATTCCTATTGGAAGTGCAGAAAATAATGTGTTGAATTAGCTAACATGGTGAACCTGAAAGTTGGAATCTGAGTTCGGAGTTTGTTACAGAGAACTTGTTACTTCTTTTTGGCTTCCCAGAGGGGTTCTGAATAGAAAAGCATGTGAGATGTCCTTCAGATGGACCAAGTGTTCCTGTGGTGGGAAACTAGGGCAGATGCAGATGGTGTTCAACAAGTAAAGACGAGGCGAGGGAATGAAGGCAGGGAGGAAATGAAGGCGGGGAGGCTGGGGGTGGGGCATGTGGGATTGAGATGGTAAGGAAGCTGACTTGGGAGGACACAACCTCATTTAATGGGACTTAGTCTAATGCCCCCATGTAACAGATATTAGGCTGGGAGCTGATTAGACAGTGATGAGCAGAGTGTCCATAGTCCGGAGCTTTTTTTTTTTTTTTTTTTTTTAAGAAAGGCACAGAGAGAATCAAATTTATTTAGCTTTTTCATGTGGCTTTCATTGCTCTGACACTTCTTTGTGTACATGGTGCTGGGGTTCAAACCTGCATCCTCACGGATGCCAAGCAAGTGCCATAACCACTGAGCCACCACTCCAGCCCCCTTATGGAACTTTTTGTGTCATGGAGAAGAGAGACTACAGATAAATAAAACAAGTGCTATAAAGAAAAAGAAACAGGCATTGGAGAAAATAATGGCAAAGTCCACTTGAGATTGGGCAGCCTCTGTGGAAAGGTGGCACATAAGCTAAGACCTCAAAGCTGAGCAGGATTCAGTCAAGTGAAGAGCTTGGGGAAGGGCATGGTGGACGAAGGAGCAGCAGCTGCAATGACGTCAGGCAGGGAAGAGCACAGCCTTGGGAGGAAACAAGGGAGAGCAGAGAAGAACAGGGATGAGAAGGTGAGGCAGGAGGGGACAGATCTGAAGGGTCTTACAGACAAGGAACACAGAAAGGAACTTGATTTGCATTTTGAGGGCAATGGAAAGTCACCGTTGGCTTTTAACACCCCCTACAAAGTCTAACCATTAGCAGTACAAAGAGCCTTTTTTGACTCAGATGGAAAAATCCAGGATGGTTTATCCCTATGCACCACTTGTGGTGGGAAGAAGGGTGAAAGGACTGTTTGATGTAGTTTTTTAAAAGCCCAAAATGGAATCGACAGCCTGCACTTCCAGGAGTCTACAGCACACTGGTGGGGTCTTCCAGACTCACAGAGCCCAGGAACAGGAAAGGCTTAATGGGAACACATACCATGGGTACTGATGACAACACTTGCTGGTTTAAGTTTCTTTTAAAGCCAGATTTTATGTTTCATTAGTTTTATATATTGAAGGGGTTTGCTTTATACTTTTTCATACATGCACGCATCATATGTCCTCCCTTTATCCACCCCTTCCCTCTCTCCATCCCTCCAACCGTAGTCTATGACATTGCTTCCAGTTCAATTGGTAATCCATGCCTGATGAGTCTGTCGTCTAAACTTATTATTCCCTCACTCCTTCCTATATTGTATTCTAGCTTCTACACGTGAGAGAAAACATCCAGCCCTTAAGTTTCTGGGTTTGGCTAATTTCATTCAGCATGACTTTCTCCATCTCCATCCATTTATCAGCAAAGGCCATGATTTCACTGTTTTTAAATAGCTGAGTACAATATTCCATGGTATGTATGTATATATGTGTGTGTGTGTGTGTGTGTGTGTGTGTATGTATATATAATTACAGTTTCTTGATCCATTCATCCAATGATGGGCATCTGGGTTGATTCCATAATTTAGCTACTGTGAATTGTGCTGCTATAAATATTGATGTGGCTATGTTGCTGTAGTATGTCAAATTTATATCTTCTGGGAAAATATCCAGGAGTGGGATAGCTGAGTCATATGGTGGTTCCATCCCTAATTTTTTGATGAGTCTCCATACTGCTTTCCAGAGTGGTTGTACAATCCCAACAACAGTGTACAAGAGTTCCTTTCCTCACATTCTCCCCAGCATTTGTGGCAGTTTGTATTCTTGATCTTGGCCATCCTGACTGGAATGAGGTGAAATCTTAATGAAGTTTTGATTTGCATTTCTTGATTGCTAGAGATGTTGAACATTCTTTCACATGTTCATTGTCCACTTGCATTTCTTCTGTTGAGAAGCTTCTGTTTAGTTCTTTTTCCCATTTATTGATTGGGTTATTCATGATCTTGGTATTAAGCTTTTTGAGTTTTTTGTATATCTGAATATTAGACCACTGTCAGAGGCATAGCTGGCCATGATTTTCTCCTATTCTGTAGGCTCTCTATTCATGTTCATTGATTCCTTAGCTGTGTAGAAGATTTTTAGTTTAATAGCATACCACTTATTGATTCTTGGTTGTATTTCTTGTTCTATGGCGGTCTTGTTAAGAAGTTGGTGCCAGCTCCTATTTGGTGGGGTTTTGACACTGTTTTCACTTCTAACAGTTGTAGGTTTCTGGTTTAACTCCTAGGTCTTTGGTCCATTTCAATTTGAGTTTTGTGCAGGTTGAGAAATATGGATCCAATTTTATTTTCTGCGTATGACTGTCCAGTTTTCCCAGCACCATTTGTTGAAAAGATTACCTTTGCTCCAAGATATATTTTTGCCACCTTTGTCAAATATCAGATGGCTATAGGTTTGTGGATTTGTCTCTGTATCTTCTATTCTATTCCATTGGTCTATTTTGATATGAATAACATACTGGTTTTTGTAACTACAGCTCTGTACTATAGATTCAGATCCGGTATTGTGATGCCTCCTGTTTCACTTTTTCTGCTAAGTATTGATGGGGATTGCATTGAATCTGCATAGCATTTTTGGCAAAATGGCCATTTTGACCATATTAATTCTACCTATCTAAGAACATGGGATGTCTTTTCTTCTTAGGTCTTCTTCTATTTCTTTCTTCAATGTTCTATAATTTTCCTTGTAGAGATCTTTTTCTTCCTTGGTTAGATGAATTCCCAAGTATTTAATTAATTTATTTATTTTTGAGGTCATTGTGAATAGGATGGTTTTCCTGATTTGGTCAAATCATTGTTGGAATATAGAAAAGGTATTGATTTATGAGCGTTGATCTTGTATCCTGCTACTTTGCCAGATTCACTGATAAACTCTAGCAGTCTTTTGGTGGAGCTTCTTGCATCTTTTGATTATAGGATCATATCATCAGCAAGCAGAGATTATTTGACTTCTTTGCCTACTTGTACCCCTTTGATCTGCTTCTCTTGCTTGATTGCTCTGGTTAGTGTTTTGAGGACTATACTGAATAAGAGTGGTGAGAGTGGTCATCCTTGTCTTGTTCCTAAGTTTAGTGGGAATGCTTTCAATTTCAATTTTTCCCCATTTAGTATGATACTGGCTATGGGCTTGTCATAAACAGCCTTTACAATTTTAAGGCAAGATCCTTTAATCCCTACTTCTCCAGTGTTATTAACATGACTGAGTATTGGATTTTGTTGAAGGCCTTTTCTGCTTCCATTGAGATGATCATGTGGTTTTTGTCTTTGCTTCTGTTTAAGTGATGGATCACATTTATTGATTTCTGTATGTCAAACCATCCTTGCACCCCCTGACACTTGCTGTTGTTAAAGAGGGCACCAGCCACTTTAATATCTACCAGAGCTTAGGCCAGTATGGAAGGCAGCTCTCACCTAGCCTCTACCTCCAACTTTTAACCGCATCTGTTCAGAGCTTTCTCCAGGCCAGCTATGAATGTGAGAGACTGAGAAATGAGTTTCTCAGGCTTGTCTCCCAGGATGTTCTTCTGTGACAACAGGGATCCCAGCCTCAAGCTCCCAGAAATTCTGCTGGGATAAAGGGTTGTTAGAGTCAGGCTCTGTGGAGAGCAGGCAGGCTGAGACTGGATTCACCTTAATCACCCAGAGGTTGATCACTGGGCTTCATTACCCCCATTAACCTTGCTAATCCAGAGATACCCTTGCAATGTATTTTGCAAACTTTCCAATAGGCTGCTATTCTGGGCAGCAGCAAATATCAAGCTGGAAAAGACTTGGTCTTTGATCCCACTCCTAGAGTGGAGACATGAGACCTGGGTCTCAATAATTGTAAAGCAAAGTCAGAGTAAGGCAAGTCAGAGGGAAGAGTGAGACCACAGATAACTCAGGCACCTCACAGGTCCATAAAGAAGACTTCATGGAAAGAGGATGCATTTCCGCAGGGTTGAAAGAGACAAGAGGACATCGCAAGCCAAGGAAACCATTTAAGCCAACACAGTGCATCTGGGAGGGTCAAGGTGGGTTCAGGCAGCAGTGAGAGGCTGGCGGAGAAGAGGATATAAGATGACGAAGAAAGGGAGCTGTCAGGGAACACACAGCTGGAAAGCTGTTTGCCACCAGTGCAGAGGACTATGGAGCCAGCTGAAGATCAGTAGGTAACTGGGAGCCACTGCCAGATTTTAGAAGAATGATCAGGCAATTTTATGGGACTAGAGAAAATAACCAGGGGAGATATTGAGGGCCTGAACTGATGGGACAGCCAGATGATTGGTGGTATAAGAAGACAGTTGAAATTTGTTCCTGCATCTTTTTGAGATTGTGCATCCAGGCTGACAGAAGATAAAGCCTGGACTATGTAGCAAACAAGAAATCCTCAGTCTGCTTTGTGGTAAGACATCTGCTTTCATTTATCAGTATTGCTGGCGTCAATAGCATTGGCACTGAACCTGGACTAATGGATTTGGGGTTGATTCAGACAGTGGAAAGGCCAGGAAAACGGAGCCTCAGAGAAGTGCTCAGAGCTAAAGGCAGAAGCCTGAAGTACTGATTCAGGCTGGTGGGCAAGTGGCTGTGGGCACATTGCTTTTCCTCTCTGGACCTCAGTGACTCTGTGGACCAGGACTGTCCGAGGCCCCTTCTCAGGCTCACACACTGATTCTTTGAATGGGAATATTACACAGAGGCCATAGAATCCACACTCAAAGCCAACATAAATTATGTGGGGTGGTTTTGTTCAATCAGTGACTACCAGATGAAGAAGTCACTTGCAGTCAAGGATGCATGGAAATATATAGCAGAAAATGTTGAAAACTGAGCTCTGAGCAACTTCCCAGGGTGAGATGTGGAGCAACAAGAAGGCTACCAAGAGGAAAGGTGGAGACCCGCCCGCCAGGGCACAGGCTGGGAAGCAGCAAAGTGGGGCTCTCGGGATGTAGGTTGGTGGAAGGCTGGGGAGCGTGGGGGTGCAGAAGCTACAGGTCTGTATCCTAGAGTTCAGCTGGGGACATCTATGTTTGCAGTTGGACTTTTGGTGCTTTTAACCCACATTTCTGAGCCTCGGCTGGGCTGATTTAAGGGAGACAGGAAGGAGGAAAAGCAAGGTTGAGAAGGAGGGCATGCACTAAGGATTTGCTGAGGAAAACAGATACTCATGGTGAGGGGTCTCTCCTCAGACTACACAGAAAGAACCTTGGGAACGAGAGCATAAGGTTTGACTTCACAGAATACGGCCCCTCCTGTAGGTCTCCCTGAGGCCTCTAGGCCTCTAACCAGCGGTGGAGAGCAGAAGGTTCATCTTTAATTGGAGCCAATTTTTGTGACAAACTTAACTTGAAGATTCAGCTCGATTGCAATCAACAAAGTAAGCCAACCAGAAAATCACTTGCTTCCCTTGGAGCAATGAGGACCATCAGCAGCCCCGCCTTCCTCAGGGCACAGGGTCTTTACTCTTGTCTGCAGGCACAATAAGGGCCAGTCCACACAGGAGGGTACCTGTCCAGTTCCCATATTCCCCAAGGTGCTTTGGAAAGGCAACAGCTTCCCAAACTGATGAACACTAGATGGTTAGGAGGCTTGGATTCCAGTCCTGTGTCTGCTGATAACTTCCGGGGCCTCGGGCAAGACAGGAGCCCAGGGCTGCAGTTCTCTCATCTTCAAAAGAGATGGGGGATAGGGAGTAAGCTCTGCTGTGCCTACTTCACAGGGAGATGAAGAAGCTCAAATAAGATAATGGATGTGAAAGTTTCTTTCTACTCATAGGACATTGGGCAAATGATCATCTGTCAGCAATGATGACAATTGGGGCTGGGTTACTTTTAATGTGCAACTACTGTAAATATCACACTAAGAGGGCTGGAGCGATGGCTCAGCAGTTACAGCGCTTGGCTGGCATGTGCAAGTACATGGGTTCAAACCCCAGCACCCACATACACAACTAAGTGTCAGAGCAACGAAAGCCATGTGAAAAACTCAATAAAAATTGATTCTGTCTCGGTCCTTCTTTCTTTCTTTCTTTTTTTAATATCACACTAACAGATGAAGCCTGATTTTAATGGCCCAACTTTCTCTGTCTTCCCAGGGTTCTCACCCCAGTCCTTTTTTTTTTTGCTTGCTGAGAGAGGGTTTGGATGGAATATCTCAGAGTATCCTCTCCCACTGCCAACTCCAACGGCTCTTCGTGCATGTCCTCCCTTAAGCATCAGGGAAGTGAAGCATCATATGCTCTCTCTCTCTTTTCTGGAATAAGGGGAGGATAATGATGTTCGGGTCTTTGCCAGGTATTGGGCTTTGAACCTAGGAAGTACTTCTCTCACTGAAGCCAGAAAGAAAGGATTCAAAGAATGGGCAAGGTGGGTGACACCTATACTTTGGAGGAGATTGTGATTGTGATTGTGTGTGTGGACATGTTCACACGTATATACATATGGTGGATAAACTTTAATTCATTGCAATTCTGTCCTGAGAGTCTGTACTTCTCTTCCCCACCTGCTTCTCCCTATTGCATATCCAATATGAGTTAACAGTTCGCTCTAGGATGGGGATAAATGAACATTATTTTGCAGAAAAGGAAACTGGGTCAATGATAAAAGTGAATTATCAGCAGGTATTGAGAAACTCTGGGCAGACAGGGATCAGAATCCCAAATCATCACCTCAAATTTTTCTAATCATGCAGACTGGCCAGTGCTCTCCTCTGAAGGGAGCTTGCAGCCTGGTCCTAGGGCAGAGGGATGCTGCTTACTGTGGAGGGAGGGAGAAAGAAGTGGGGACGGGCTCTCAACTACTTTTCAAATCTCAAGCTAGGGGAGATCATTGGGTTCCATGGAGCCTCCAATGTGTTTACCACCAAAATATTTTCAAGAGTCATCCTTCATTCTGGATCCACATTTAGAATGCTTTAATATATTTTAAAACTAAATGTGTTAAGTTAGCATGAATTTATTTCCCCATTATTATTACAGACAGGCATGGCTGCTGCCTGGGGTTTCTGAACAGCACAAGAGCCCTGACAGATGGAATCTATACCAGGCTAGTGGAAAATAACAGGATTTCCCTCTGTGGCTAAATCAGCTTTTTGCTGAGAAATGTAAATTTCCATCAGGCCTTTTAAATCGCAGCTACCATCAACCTTTGGGTAGATTACGAACCTGAAAGTTGGACCTTCTGGGCTTGTTCAACTCCCATTTTGTGGATGAGAAAAGTGGCACTCACAGGAAGAAGTGACTTGTCCTAGATCAAATGGGGCAGATTTGGGACTAGACCCAGGTCTCTCAGTCCATGCTGGGATCCCATCTTTAGCACCTGAACACCCACACAGTTCTTGAGCCAGAGGACAGAAAGGCATAGAAGATCTGAACTTTGGAGCTGCTGCTAATTTTACCCATCACTGTGCCTGCCACAGAATCCAAGTTCTGTCAAGCCTGGTGAAACCCAGCTCCCAACTGACTGAAATGACAGGTGACTCATCTTGGCAGCAGAATGACCCCAGCCAAGGTCACAGTGACATCCAAAGCCTGCCTGCCCTGTCTCTGCCCATTTCATGTTTGGCTAGAAACGGCAAAACCCAGTCCTGCTGCACAAACAGGCAGCTGTCACTCAAGGCTCCGGTGGGCCGGCCGGGGGCTCCCAGGATAGGAGAGGCTGCGCTGCACGGGGCTTATCATTGCAGAGACATGAGAAGCTTTGTCAAGCAGGAGAAGCAGTGCACTCACGGCCAAATCTGCTCCTGTTTTCCTGGTGAAATTATGACACCACAATATGATGTCTTTTTTCTTTTTTCTCCGTGGTGGGGGTGGGGAACGTGGCGGAAATGTTTCTTTGCCACTGAAAGTGAAACTGCCTTTGCTTAAGCTCAGGAACTGCATTAGAGGACACCAGCACCTCTAGCCCAGTATGTTCCCTTTCATAGCTGTGACCTGACTGTCCGGTCTTGAGGTCCTAACTAAAGTCACACTGCAGAGGTTTGAGGAAAACAGAAGCTTTGAAAATCACATAAATTTAAATTTGAGGCTCCCAAGTAAAATTCCAGATAAATCCTGTTAGTTGCACAATCCGGTGTCAGTAACTGCATTAAACAAGCTAGCCGCACTACTAATCCCGAGGTCATGCTGGGAACTGGGAAGAAGTGAATGGCGCTGAATGAATGAGCGCCACCCTTGGTCTTGGTGCACATCTGTTCCACCCTTCTAATTCTGCTGGTGGCACAATTAATTGTTGAATGTGTGTTTCCTGTTAGAACGTAAGCCCCTGGGTGTGAAGGCTGCTTCTGTGTTA
The DNA here is from genome assembly GCA_004027875.1 of Aplodontia rufa. NCBI lineage: Eukaryota > Metazoa > Chordata > Mammalia > Rodentia > Aplodontiidae > Aplodontia > Aplodontia rufa. The sequence goes on from PVKS010000306.1 coordinate 84,645, forward strand.
CTTATCACTCTGAGCCCAGCCCCAGGCACATGCTGATTGTTGAATGGGAGTTGGTGGGTTGAACGGAAGAAGGTACTGGTGAAAAAATGAAGAAACAAATGAACAGGTGAACAACAGTGGGGTTTATCAAATATTTTCATGCCATAATTTATTCATTTTTATGAGTTTTATGTTCTCTCTTCATTTATTCATAACTTACTATATTCCAGAAAGAATTTGAAGCATCTTCATCAGAAGTGAAAGTTTTAATTTGTGACCCTGAAGTGAACATTTAAGAATGTGTCCCCAGCGGTTGGGGATTTAGCTCAGTGGCAGAACGCTTGCCCAGCATGTGCAAGGCCACGAGTTTGGTCCTCAGCCCTGAAAAAAAAGTGTCCCCGGATCCTTAATTCACCATGATTCAGAATTGGACAACATTTCCTGGACACCTAGGCAAGGTGGGTTATGGGAGGATCAAGAAGCATGATTCTTGTCCTCCAACTATCTCAAGTGTGATGGAGTAAAAGGTATAGGCCCAGGTGACAGGCGCTCTGTGGAGGAGGAAGGGATTCAGCGAAGGAACATCTAAAGCAATAGAAGCAAAAAGAAAAGAAGGGCCTATGCGTTGGCAAACCTAGTTAGGTTTTATTCTTTTTTTTTCACCCCTCGTACTGATCATTCAGCAAATGCTCTGTTCTTTTCCGTGAGGTTTTATTAACACAGGGGAAATTAGGTGCCACTTAGGACAAAGATATTTCTTGGGTTCCATGCAAACTACTCCAGTGACCCATTTTTCTGGAAGGCCATGGGCTGTGCACATGAATATATTTTGAGAGTTCTTTTGACTCCTTTTATTGTATATATTTCAGTTCTTATTATAGTTTACATCAGGTCACAGGCTGGTGCTAGGGTGAAGTTGAAGAGATCACAGTGCTGTGTAGATGAGTAAATAGATGCTCAAGGCGGTGTAATGAGAGGAGGAACGACGTCTCTCCTGAGTGCTAGGGGACCAAGGAGGAGGCTGCTGAGCCTGGAGCAGCAGCTTCAAGGAAGCTTCTTGAGAGGCCAGTGGGACTCAGCCTGAAGAAGGTGATGGGGAGGATGTTCCCAACCAATAAGCTCCCTAAATAATGAGACAGGAACAGGACAGAGCACAACACATTTGGAAAACTGTGAATCATGGCATCTGGATTTGGCATGGGGTCTATGCAGGGTAGGGGACAGTGGAGAGATTGAGGTAAAACCAGAAGGTAGGCTCACAACAGCTCATGAACAAATTTATGAGCTATACTAAGGAGTTGAGACTTCATTTCACATGCAGTTGGGAAGCAGACACCAAGGGATTTTTAAGCTGAAGAGTGACATGACCAAATGCCTGTTCTAGAAAGATTTCTCAGGATATAATGCAAAGAGTGATTGGAGAAGAGAAAGGCCAGTGGCAGGGATATTAGTTGAGAGACAGTTATATTGCAGCAGAAAGATGCCAGGCTTGGTTTCAGGCAGCGATGGGGGGAATGGTGAGGATAAATATATCCAACACTACTGCAGAAATATCATGAAACGACTCGAGAGGGAAACCAGCCATGGCCTTCTGGTTTTCAATTTCAACTGCTTTTCTCTAGTACCTGCATTTCATCAACCTTTGCTGCTAGAATCTAATTCATTTCAGAGGGTTTTAGCACTTTCTCATAAAGGCAAGGTAAAAAAAGTCCCTAAGGATGACTTCAAGCAAATCAAAGCCTTTTTCTTTAAAGTTCATCCATCAAAAATGAAACCTTTTCACCTCAGGCTTTTAGCAGAGATTTTTCTCTGAATTTTGTTAATCAGTAGGAGTAAGGTGATGGCAATTTTGCAGCTCACATATTCTTGAAATCCCTCCCTCAAAGTGCCAGGGATCCTGTTTACTGGCCTAAAACTAGACAATGATTCTCAGGCCTAGACCACCAGGGGTAATTTTTAAAACCCTCAATGGTCACTGCCTCTGCCCCTGACCAAGCACATCAGACCCCTGGGGCTAAGCCCAGGCACCAGTGTTTGTTAAAACTCCCCAGAAGGTTCATGGGGAGCAGGCAAACTTGAGGAGTACTGAAGGGGAGGGAGGTGCTGTCCCACCCAAGGACTACCCCAAATTAGCTCCCTTTAGCTCACAGGAGAGGCACTTAGAGGCCAGGAAAGGGAAGGCTCAGTTTCTGATTATCCAAAAGTGTTACATGGTGAAAAATATCTTCAAAATTTAATTTTTCTGAAATTTCCAAGAAGATGTAAATTTAATGCTATCCAGCACCACTACCGCCATCACCGCCGCCACCATCACTATGGTGGAGATGATGGGGACTGAACCCAGGGCCTCGTGAATTCAAGACAAGTGCTTTACTACTTGCCATACCCCACTCAGTCCCAGATGAAACTTTAAATAATGTGATCACCTGGAAGCAAGATTAGAGATTTGAAATGTCCCATAGTCCATTCCCCTGCTCTCACATCCTATGTGCACTGAAATAATCCCTCTTAGAGAGATCCCAGCCTGGTCTAATCTGGAACAGTCCCCAGGACGCAGAGGTCCAGGGCACCCTGCAGCCCTCCCCATGGTGGCCTGCTCCTTCTTTCTCAGGACAGCTCAGGACTGCTCAACATTTTCCACCCTAGCGTCTAGGTGGCCGGGGAGAAGCAAGATCCCGTAAGCCTGGGGCTGAGCCTAGAAGAGCCCCGGATCTGAGGGAGTTCTGCTTTTACCCTAAAAAGGGGTGCTTATCTTGCCTTTCTTCCCTAATATATCAATGTTGATTTTAACATAAACTAATGTTTATGAATCACCAAACAAATCATACCCTGAGAAGATGGTCCAGCTTTATTTCTGTAGCTTCCTGTATCCATTGTCACCCTGGTGTATACACTGCAGGTGACGATGACATGATGATGGTGGTGAGTACTTGTGCATAGTCAGAGATAATAAAAAGACATTGGGGAGGGCTGCAGTGGTGGCTCAGCGGTTATGGTGCTTGCCTGGCATGTGCAAGTACACGAGTTCAAACCCCAGCACCCACGTACACAACCAAGTGTCAGAGCAACGAAAACCACATGAAAAACTGTCCCTCTCTCATTTAAAAAAAGTACATGGGATTTGGACCCACAAAGTCCTGGGTTTGAACACCAGCTATGGCTTTTACAAATTGTGTGGCCTTGAGAGATCTGCTTACCTCCTTGGAGATTGTCTGTCTGTAAAATAGGACAGTAATCTCCAATTTGAGATTATCATTAGGATTTGATACCTTGACACCTGACAGACAATAGATGCTAGTGACCATCATTATAGAATTCCCTACTACTCTCTAAATTTGTTTCTTGCCATAAGGTAAAGAATAGGCAGATGGTATTCTCTGCTTCATATTTGTGATCCTCTCAATGGGGGTCCTTCTTTGGGCTCCAAGCCCCCAAAGCCCAGCCCAGTTCCAGGCCTGGTTATCGAGAGCAGTTCTTAGATGAATACACCAAACAATCACCCCCAGCATGGCTGGTGCATAGGGTGGCTCAGCAAGCAAGCATGTGCACTAATGGTCACTAATAGGTCATGCTTATTGTCCCATTGTCTTGTGCACTGTGAAAGGACTGGTTAAAGCAAGGTTTAGTATGAAAATGATGTGTGACAGCTGACTATTCCAATAGACTATTCTAGTATAGACATCATGGAGGCTTGGGTCAAAACATTTTTGGTAGCCTAAGGCTCATTCTCCTCTACCTCCTAAGGCCCAGGAATACTCTGGAAAATACAGTCCTGCTTTGGGAGAGGGTAGCTGCTATCTTGCACTGCTCTCCTGCTTCCTAGACTGCTCCTGTGCCAATTCCTCTCCCCTGAAGAATGCAAAGGCCAGGCTTTTGAGGTGGGGTTAAGGTGAAAGGAATACATCCCTGAGAAGCCCCCTCCACCTCAGCTCCCCCAGCCAGAGCCTAGGAGAACCTGGGAGTGCTGAGAATCTGGCTGCTCACAGAGCGCAAAGGAGGGTGGCCATGGGCACAGGGAACGTTCAGGCCTGGCCACCTCACATTGCTGCATGTCCCTAGAGGTGTCACATGGCTGAGGTCCTATTGATTACAGACTCCCAGGGATCTCAGTGCCAGAAAGAGTGAAAACCTTTTTTAGAGGTGCAAGGAGGAGAGGGGGGGCAAGGAGGAAACCATTCTGCCTCCCAGAGCAGCATGGACTATGGTTACACAATAGAGTGAGTAGCAGCACGCAGGCTTTGGAAGCAAGAATGCTGCATTCGAGTCCCCCGCTCCCTCTTGGTAGGTGTGTGGCCTCTCACTGTGCCTTAATTTCCTCAGCCATAAGGAGGTGATATGATACTGGCCAACTCATGGTGCTGTTGTGAGGGTCAGACCGTGTGTGTGAAGCCTTTGCACCGCACACCTTGGCCTGACCTGCAGGAAGAGCATGGCCAAGATTAGTTATGTATGGGGTTCCCCTGGTCTGTCGCTACAAGCACTCTTCCTCCATTTTTAGACTCAATGCAAAAATCTCCTCCTCTGTGATGCACATCATGGCTCTTCTCAAAGCCCTCCAGAGTCCTCTTGTTGATCCTCTAATGACTGTTGACTAAGCAGAAGCTTCTATCAGGCACTAAGCTAACTGCTATGGAGGACAAGGTTGAAATAAGATCACCCTTTGTCTCAAGGAGCTCATAACCTGGTGGTGAATCAGACAAGAAGCATTTCCAATACAACATGGCACTTGCGGCCATGCAGCTGTGTGTGGGTTTGGGAGCGCTAGGTAAGGAAACTCACCACCAGAGCGCTGAACGTTTGTGCTGTGATTACTTGCCTTCAGGTCTGTTTTCCTGGTTAGACTTTGAGCTGTTCAAACATGGTGGCATTCATCTCTACAGCCGTCACTGAGCCTGATATAGAACTAAATTCTATAAATAGATTTTGCCCACAAAAGAAAGAATGAAAGAAAGAATGAATATTTAAAACTATAGTAATCGTGGGGTCTTTGGTATATCTGCAGGGCCTGAGGCCTGGACTTTATTTACTAGAGACCTCTCTGCTCCCCTAGAGAACTGATTGGATTTCACCCATCAGTTCTGGTCCATACTCTACTGATGGTTATGTGTCTAAGCCTCACACTCGTCTTTTATAAGGTTGATGACGACAGTCATAACTGCTCTGTGTAGCTTGGAGCAGTGTTAGGAGGTTCAGATGGGATTAACTCACTCGACAAATGTCCATTGAGCCCAGCATTCTATATTCTCCATGTAACACAGTAGGTGAAGACGGAGTGTGGGGATTGCTGGATCCAGATGAAAAGAAAGTGTGGTTTCAGAGCGAAAAGAGCTGACAAGACTGGACTATAACCTCCCAAAGGAATTCTGGGGTCCCTGTGAGGGTCTTGGCTGACCCTTCTCTGGGCTGGAGCTGCCCTTCAGTATGTACATCATGGACTCGTGGACATGCCTATTAGAAGAGGATCCGAGTATTAACTCCTAAAATTTGGAGACATTGAAGGGCCCAGTGGGGAGTTCTCATAAAGTGCACCTGTTTCCACCTATGTGTGTCTTTGTCTTCAGGGACCAGGGAGAGAGGTGGATAGAAGGAGGAGGGAGGAAGGAAAGAAAGGAGGAGAAGAGGAGGAAGGGAGGAAAGAAAAAAAAAGGAGAATTTTTGTGCCTAAGAGAATCACAGAGCTTCAGATACGGAGCCGGTGACCCTGGTAATGGACACCGGCTGGATCCTGGTGCACCCGTGAGGGAGTGTGGCTGAGCCAGGAAATGGATCCCACATAACTGCTCTCAGGAGGTTCGCATTGATTTAGGGAAGGACAAGACATGAAAATCCACGGCTCGCATATGAAAGAGGATGTGCTTTATCTACATCCATCTTATTATTTGTACCTTGTTTTGTACCAGGAAGTATGAATACATAAAATATAAAAGGGTACATAATTTAAGAGAAGAAATTAAAGAAATAAGGGCAAGGGCATAAAATGGGGCAATGAATGAGATTAAACTAGGAGAACCAGAAATAAAAATACACATGCTGTGGCTGCACCACAAATGCAGCCCCAAGCTTTCAAACAGCTAATAGGAAAGAGGAACTTAGGGGAAGATCCTTCCTGGGGCCAGTGGATAAAAACTGATGGAGTAATAAATCCGGACTTCTTTCCTGAGGGTCCAAATTTTAAAAAGCATAGTGTGATGCAATGAACAATGTCCTCCTTGCCTTTCTCTGACAAGGACCCTCCTGGGGAGATTTCTTATAATGCACCTCAGTGTGGGCTTAAGGCTGGCCCCAGCCCACTCCACTGGCCAAACCCCATGTAGGCGTGGAGCTCAGACTATGGGAAGGGAGAGATGCTGGCCACTTCAGGGAAAGGAAGAAGGGGCACGACTAGGGAAGCGGAAAGGCACTGCAGTACAGGAAAGCTCGCTAAGCAAAGGAAGCCCCAGAGGTGAGGTCGCGCAGAGCTGTGACTCATACATACCAGACTGCGCAAGACAACTCCTGCCCTCTTCCCTGCCTCCATCAGCAGGAGTAAAGAAGGGCCCTCGGACTCTGCACATCCATGGCAAGAACCCAGCCTTGCCAGAGGGAAAGTCTAGGCCTTTTTCCCCAGGTGGCTGCAGGAGGACTGAGACACTGTAGCCCTGAGCCCATGAAAGTATTTCATCTCAGGACAATATGGCAGCTGTGGAGGGGAGAAAGTTGGGGATGACATTAGAGCAATGGATCTCTCCTAGGGCAAATCTGCCCCGAGGATATTTGGCAATGTCTAGAAATACTCTTGGTTGCCACTAGGAAGTTCTACCAGCACCCAGGGGATAGATGCCAAGGATGCTGTTAAACACCCTGCAATGTGCAGGGCAGCCTGGACAGCAAAACACACTGGTCCAGAACATCAGCAGTGCTGAGGTGGAGAGAGCACGGGCTGGGGAAAAGACTGTGGAGGAGATGGACTCTCTGCCAACTCTGCCAGTGTGCACCCTGCTGGGATTCAGGAGACCAGAAGGACAAAGCTTAAGAAGATGGTGATGGTAATGATGATGCAAGGGGATGAGTCCACTTGTCACACTACAACTGACAAAGGACTCTAAAACCTGTTTCCTCCCATGACCCCGGAGATGTGGGCTTTCATTATGGAAGGGGAGAGCAAACCCAGAGAGCATAAGCAACTGGTTTAAGATCTACTTCTTAATATTCTTTTCTTCCTCCTCTTCCGGGCTGGTCTGCTGGTGTCTCGTTCCCTCTTTACCAACCTCTTCTGTTGGGATAATTCCGTCTATAAATCAGGAAGCTGAAGAGGCTAGATCTTCTTCCCCAGGCTTTTTTGAGGCCACAATGTGGATGAATGAGCCTCACTCATCTTGAACTATGAATCAGGAGCCAGTGATCACAGCAAAGCAGAAGCAGCAAATTCTTTCTGGGGTGCTGGTGATGGTGCTGGTGATGCAGGCAGTGGTGGCAATCACGGTGATGGTGGTGGCAATGGTGGGAGAGGTGGTGACAGAGGTGGTGGCAGTGGTGGTGGTAGTGGTGGTGATGTTAGTGGTAGTGATGGTGGTGGTGGCAGAGGTGATAGAGGTGGTGGTGGTGGCGGCAGAGGTGGTAGTGGTGGTGGTCATGGTTGTGATAGTGACATACAGTGTCCAAGACAAGGGATATAGAGGTTTGGCACAGAGACTGCGGCACCCTTCTCTCTAAGCTGATTCTATGGCTGTGCCCATCTGCATAGTGACCTTTCTATTACTGTTCCAGTCACCCTGGCTGGCCATGGTTGAGCTACATGGCATCCTTTCAAAACATTCCTTTTGGTTTCCATCGGTCAGAATCAGCTCTGCTGCCTAGATGAGGAACCCTAACTGATGCAGATATGCATGACCTGGGCTGGCCCAGAGTTTGTCTTTACTTAGGGTCTTAGCTCTCCGTGGAGCTTGGATGAATCTAACCAGGCTTGTGCAGGGGCCCAAATCAGAGCCTTAGCTGCTGTTCAGAACTACTCATGTCTTCCAGCAAAGGGGCTTTGCTGCCCACTCAAACCTGCATGCTGGGCCCCTCCTTCCCTCAGGATAGACGCCCTCGCTCTCCGGGGCTCCCTACCTCCCCTGCCGTTAGACTGTCCTTGGGTCACTGTTCCCATTTGTCAGATGAACCCAGGTGTATGCAAATTCTACCTGTGCATGCAAGTTGAATTGGATCCCCGGAAGCTATGTCAGCCCCCACATCATCTGTCATCTCTAGGCTTCTTTGTGTTGGGCTGGGACCTACTGTCATCAGTGAATTTTCTGCTGAGGTCAGTGCAAAATCCAGCAGCCTACCCCGAGACTACTGCTCATAAAAGCCTGCAGCCTGGGTTGGGAAGGATGCCACAAGGGAGCTCGCCATCTGCAGGGCGTGCTGGGGCTCCTCCTTAGTATCCCCAAGGGAAAAGCAGCAAGGGAAATTCTGCTGGCTCAGAGGGACAGCAACGTGCTGCGGCTGCTGCCTCCCAGCCACTCATCAGTGAGCTCTGTGGGGCCCATGTCCCATCATCCCCTACAGCAGGTCGAATCATGTTTCTTGTGGGCACTGAGGCCTGGCGCAGAGCCACAGGCTCTGGAGGGCAGTGTGACACTAAATCCCTCCCTTGTGATGCCCAGGCGGTAAGGACAGAACAGGAAAGACAAGCTCTTGCGCTGCTAGGTGTGGCCCACACCCTCCCTGGGCCATGTGCCCCTTCTAGAGGGAAGAGGACCCCCTCTCTCCCGTCAGGCAGTGTAGCAGCTCAGGCTGTGGCGGGCACAGGTGGCACGGTGATCTTTGAGTACTTCCTATCTGGTTCCTTCACACACTGGGCCATGGGAGCAGGGGACACCAGCAGAATGTTCCGACTCCTCCCCAGGGCAGAGGGACAGGTAGGCACCCCCGGTCCTCTAGGCAACTACTATCAGCGTCCCTGTCTGACCACCTGTGGCATGGCCTCTTCCCTGATAGTTTCCTTGAAACTAGTTCTCTTCACTCCCTGCACCCATGGTCCACCCATGTTATGTCGAGATGATTAGAAAAGCCTGCGCTTCCCAGCCCAGAAACACTCCAAAGCGATGATGCAGCCCTGGTGAATGGTTTTGGTGCCTTTGGAATGCAGGGTTTTCAATATTTAGGTGACCAGATTTATCAGTCTCTTGCTCTATTGTTAACTGCCTTGGTGTCATGCTAAGAAACATGTTTCTTGTCTCAAGGGTAACGATTCCCATGGTCGCTGTGTTTCTCTCCCTTCTAACCATCTGGAATTAATATTGGTCCAAAGAGTGAGTAGAGATGAAACATTCGTTTTTCCCAAAGCCATTTGCCTCAAGCTTGCTTGCTGAATTTATCTTTTCTTCACTGATTTGAAATGTCACCTTTGCAATAAAAGAACATTCTTATGTATTATTGGGCTTTATTATTTTGCCCCATTGATCTGTTTCTTTGTTTTGGCATCATTCTGTTCTGGGAAGGTTCATGAAGTCAAAGCAAACATAACTGATTTGATTAGCTGGGTGCCTTTGAGAGGTTTTACAAAAGAGAAACCACCTGCTGCACAGAATGTGACTGAGGTTACTGAGAGGCAGGGGTGGCTTGGCAGGGTGTGGGGATAACCACGAGAGGTGGCCTAGCAGTCCTCCTGGGCTAGCCTCAGTGGGACAGCAAGCTTGAAGAACAAGGACAATAATATCAGGTGGATATCAGAGAGGCTGGGATAGGAGACATTTAAAAATCACCTCCTGATCCACTCTCTTTACTTCCCAGTTATGGCACCTGGAACTTGGAGAGCTTAAGCAAGTTTCCATGTGGCAGATCTTGGTCAGGAGCTCTCAGGGTTCAAGCTAGAAGCTGTTTGTCTTGGACATCTCTCACAGCAATTCCAATCACTCCAATTCCCTATCATTTCTCTCTCACCTAACCAATGACCTTTCACTATTCCAGTGCTCCTTCCAGGCTCCATATCCTCTGCTCCCAGACAGCTCCTCTGGCTTGGATTCACCACTTCTGTTAGACATTTGGGTCAAAGTTTCCCTACTGAAGTCAAACACAGCCTGATGTGAAAGGCTTTTCACACTCTGACACCCATCTAAATTATCTTTTATTTTACCCTCGCATAACTTGTAAGCTCCAACCAGATAGACAGATCCTTGTCACGTACTGTGTATTTCTCCATAAACCCCTAATTGCTCTTCCTCTTCCTTGATCTCCACCAAACCACACCCACTCTTCAGAGTCTGACCTAAAGATTAACAAAGTTATCCAGATTCCAGAAAGTTTAAGTCAGTTGTCCAAATTCCTCTTCCTCCATGACACTAGTCAGCTTTCCGTCACTATAACAAAATAACCTGAGATAACTAATTTACAAAGAGAGAGGGTTTATTTCAGCTTATACTTTTGGATGTCAGGTCTATGGTTGCTTGGCCCTTTTGATCTGGGCCCTTGGTGGGGTAGCACATCATGGAAGGAGTGTGTAATGGGGCAACACCACTCACATTAAGAGCCAAGGAGCAAAGAGGATGAGGAAGAGGAAGCAGTTGGAGTCCCACAGTCGCTTTCAAGGGCATGACCCCAGTGGCCTCCGACTTTCCATAAAGCCCCACCTCCCAATACCACCACCCTGGGGGTCAAACTTTTAACCGGTGGGCCTCAACATCCAAACCATAGCGGTGCTCAGACCAGAACACATGTTCATCCCTGGATGCCGCGTGTCCTTGGAGGCACCAGACTTCAGGAACATAACCCACTTTGCCTCACTTTCTGCTTTCCCTCCCAAACTGCGCGGTCCTTGGAGACAGAGGTTGGGCTTCTCACATCTGTATCTTCCCTAGTACCTCATTTAGGGGGTGCTAAATGACATGGACGTTATGATAACACAGTGTAACACACAGTGTGCACGGGATAACAGGACAAGCGAAAGATTCCCCTCCCTCTGCCTCTCAGAACGTTTGATATCACTACCCACCAATTGGGAGGAAATACAGTCCCAAGTTCCAGAAGGATTTACGAGCTCAGCAAGGCCGTGTAGGGCATATGCTGAGAATAATGGAAGGCAGTCGACATTTCAAAGTGGCAAATGCAGTCCTGGTTTCAAAAAGAGGGAGAGGACCTCACTGAAGACAGTAGCAGTGAAAGTCCAACACCCATTTTGAACAGAATCGTGGACTACACGGTTGTATTGGATACATTGTGGGCATAAGCTTAGTTTTAAATGTGAAAATGTTAACATTTGCCACGCTTCCTATGCTCTCATTGTCTCGTTTAATCATCACCACAACTCTACCAAGAGGAGTTTGGCATTATTGCACTCACCTTCTAGATAAGAGACACACAGCGGGGAAAGGCCAGCAGCATCTGAACGCAGGGCCTTCCCTTTCCAAAGCTGTGGCTGCCCCCACGCTACCCAGCTGCGTTTCACAGGGACCTCATGCAGGGCTTGGCAGCGCTGTGTCATTAATAGTCCTGATTGTGCGTCAATAATGTTACACACATGGGTTACATTAAAGAATTGGTCGCGTGGAGCAAGGAAGGAACCAGTCCGGGCCTAAGCTGAGCTGCCCGTGACTGGAACTCTGGGCTCAGAGGAGTCGGGCAAGCAGGGTTAGATTTCAATTCCACTGTTTTCCACTCCCTCTTGAGTGGATCATTTGAGCATCTAGCGTCCCTTCTAAACTGTGGGTGATGGCAACTGCTTCACATTACTCTGGAGGTGAAGAAATGAGGTGGTGTAGTAAGCGGTAAGCATAGGGTCTGGTCCCTAGGGACTGCTCAGCAAAGGTTTCCTGAACTCACTTTCTCCCTGACTTTTTCTGAGCACTGTGAGACAAAATAACAAAGGTAGAGAAGCAAATTATTTGTAATTACTGATGTCATAATTTAATAAAATAAAAAATGGACCTCCAACCTAGAAGTTTCCCCCAGTGGTACACTTCCAATATATTGATGCATTTCTGGAATTTTCCCTTGAAACATTCGGAAGCCAGCTCTCCCTGGAGGTTGGCCTGGCAGGACTGAGAGGACACCCCTCGGTCTCTGTGGACCCTTTACTCTATCCACATCCCTTGAGACCTCCTCTCCCCAGGTGCTCTTGCAAGCACCCAACCTAAGTCACCACAGAATTGGGGGGAAATGTAGGAGAATCACCCCCAACCCTCCATCTTGACAAACCATTCTGAGCACGTGACGCGCTGCAGGACTAGTGGCAGATCGCAGACATCACGGGGTCATGGGTGTGCGCCTTCTTCCAGCATGACTTCTTGCTAGGTCCCTGAATACCGAATGGCGTGTGTTCCGTCCCCTAGAGACACAGCCACTGCCTATTTGGTAAGGAGAGGCTTTCAGTCCAAGAAGAGCTCTGCCCCCGCCCTTCCAGCAGCTGCCCCACTCAGCAGACACCCATCTCCATAATGTCGCAGGAGACTCCTATGCAAGCACTTGAGTGGCCCTGTGTCACCCATAGTGTTTTACAGATCACACAACTTCTGACACTCCACAGCTCCACACTCTCACTGCCAAACTTATCACAGTAACTCAAGCTCCTGTTAAAAGCAAGAGATGGGTTCGCTTTGTCCTTATCATGAATTAATAATCTTTCCCTCCGGAGATGCCTTCCCTGAGAATGCTCACTGACGGTATCACGGTGGAATTAACCCTCTTCACGTTCAGACCCCAGGCATCGTGAGTGTCCTGGGCTTCTGCTGAGTAGATAAGGTCATCCACCTTCCTCTTCCTGTCTCCACCCATGCAGGTGAGGTCCGTGGTCAGGGAAACTGTTTGTCCTACATAAGTGCCTCTCGGAAGTTAAGTGGCAGCCATAATAGGAGAAAAGAGAGTGGACTTTTCTGAAACCCAACGCCGCCACTGACAGACGCTGTGTGGCCCTGAGAAGTCATAGTCTCTCTGAACCTCAGCTTTTCATCTGCAAAACAGGAAGTCCTACCTACCTCATTGGATTGCTGTGGTATCAGAAGCAGAGAAAGAGCCATGAATGTGCTTCATAAAATGTGATTTATTTCTGTTGAATGACCTCTGGATTGTAAAGGAGATGGCATGAGGATGCTGCCATAGGTTTCAGCTGCTACTGGGTTTCTACTCAAAACACTGGAAAAACAGTCCTGTCCCTCTGCTTCTCTGAGTTCTGGGAGAGTCTATTAGCAAATAAGAGTACTCATAACCATATGATAATAGGTAATGTTTGCTGAGTGCATTCTGTGAGGCAGGTGCTCTCCTAAACACTGTGTGTTCAACTCACTTATTCCCTCCTGTGCTCTGCAGAGGCTTGAGCCAGCCCGGGTTTGGCAGAATGACTGCTGGAGACCCAGGAATGTTTTTGAGTCATTGTTAAGCCATTCATAAGTAAATAAGGACCGGCTGGTAGTATTTACAACAGGGAAATTGGCAAATGCTACAAATCAGTACTATTTAGTTATTAATTTACTTATTTAAGTGGAGGTGTGGCTCAGTGGTAGAGCACTTACCTAGTATGTCTGAGGTCCTGGGTTCCATCCCTAGCACTGCTTAAAGCAACAACAATAACAACAAAACCTATGTCTCAAATTTTCTATAGGGCAGACACTGCGCTACAAGCTGTGGATACCCAGTTTGCAGTCTCCACAGTTAAATAGAAGGAAAACCACATATACAAGTAGTTCTCAGTTCTGGCTGCATATCTGAATTGCCCAGGGAACTTTGTAGGAAAACAACAGCCCTTGCTGCTTTCCAGTCCTTGACTGATCTAATTTAAGGATCCTCGTGTCTAACACCCTGAAAAGTAAGCAATTGACTCAGAGTCCCCCCAGAAAATTATGGCTGAGTGAGGGCCAGAACCCAGGGTTTTTAAAAATTGAGTTCAGATTTCTACCCACTGCCCCAAACCAATGCTTCAATCAGTTGATTAACATTGGACAGGAAGTGCTCAAATCCAAATTCAAACACAGAAAGAGCAAACTTCATGCATTCACCTTCTGAAGTGATTCATTCCTCCAGAAAAATGCCATTCCTCCTCAGCAGAACGCACTCAGACCGTGTAAAGGCTGCACAAGTGAAGGGATTGGCTTGCTCCATTGATGGAGCTTTCCAAATTCCCTGCCAAAACAACTCCCTGAGTTTTTGTAGTAAATCCTACAAAAACTGAAGTCCAGAGAGGCAGTGTGATGCAAGGAATCATGTCAGAGGCAAGGAGCGACTCCCTGTGGAATGCTCCTCCTCCACAGAGCCCCATGGTCCCCAGGTCAACCCTCCCGCAGAGCCCCACTGCACATCCACCTGTCTCCACGACTCAGTTTCCCCCTTTCCTCTCTTAAATATTTAATAACCACATGTGCAGGTCCTGACATTTATTTTGTGCTCATTAAATATTTATTTTGGATGAATGAATGAATGAATGCATTCCTCACAATTGGAGGGAAGAGGTCTCAGCCCTCCAGATGCCCAATGGCTAGCATCGGTTTGGAGGCTTGTGAGTTTCAGGGAAACGGTGAGACACCGTGCACCTGAAACCTGGCTCTGCCGGGAATGGGGGCAAAGGGCTCCATAAGTCTGAGCCCCAGTTCCTTCGTCAGTGAAATGAAGATGTCAATGCCTACCCTATGAGGTGGCCAGGGTTGAATGACATGATGGGTATGAAGTCACCCAGGAAGCTGTCCAGCACTCACACCTTGAACCAAGAGGCAGAAGCAAACGAGCCAGGAAATCAGTGGTCTGAAGCTACAGCTTCATATCAAGGGTTCGCTTGTCTCTAGGAAACAGCTAAATCATCCTTGTGACTTCATTTGAGGCCCCTTCTTCCTATTCTGCTGAGCCTCTGCTCCCAGCTCAGACACTGCAAGGACAGGTGACCATGGGAGCACTTGCTGTCCTGCCTGAAATGGCTCAGAGATTCCTAAGTCCCCAGAGACTCGGCCAAGATGCTCCCAGATTAGACTGCCCTACATCTCTCTCCATGGCACCACCTGGCATGATTCCATACTCAAACTCATTCTCAGCAAATGCTTGTTAGGTGAAATATTTTAACTAAATGCTCTCTCTCTCTCCTCTCTTCACTTTCACTTCCTTTTCTGGAATGTATTTCTTCAAAATACAAATACTTAATTTGATGAATAATAATTGTAATAATTACTGGCTTTTTTGGGGGGTACTAGGATTGAACCCAGGGGCACTTAACCACTTGAGCCACATCCTCAGCCCTTTTAATTTTTTTTTTTTTATTCTGAGTTAGGGTCTCATTAAGTTATTAAGTTACTGAGGCTGGCCTCAAACTTGGGATCTCCCTGCTCAGCCTCCTGAGTCACTGGGATTACTGGCATGCACCACCACCCCAACTGACCCACCATTCATCTCCTTTTTAAAAAAAATATTCATTTTTAATTTATCATATTTTAGGTATAAGATTATATAATGGCATAATTATAAAATCATGGAGTTTAACTTGTTCTGATTTCAGTCTCCAGTTTATCCCCTTCCTCTTCCTTCTGCCAACCTCACTCCCCCCACCCCATTCCTTTTCTTTTTTTAACTATTGGAATTGCACTGGCTCCATGTCATGCTATGGTGGATATGGTTTGCATGTGTCCCCCACAGGTTTCTATGCTGGAATCTTGGTCCCCAGTGTGGTGGTAATGATAGGTGGTAGATCTTTAAGAGGTGGTCTAGTGGGAGGTAATGGGGGTGCTGTCCTCAGAAGGGATGAATATGGGAACGCAGTTAGTTCCTGTGAGAATTATAAAAGATCAAGGGTCACTTGTGAATCTTTTCCAGTTTCCTCTCTCACCATGTGACTTCTCCATCATGTGACATAGCCAGGGGGGCCCTCACCAGAGCTGGTGTCATGCTGTTTGGATTTTCAACCTTCAAAATTGTGAGCTCAATAAGTCTCTTTTCTGTATAAGAACCTAGCTTCTGGCATGTCCCCTTTAAATGCCTCATGCCTGGTAGTGCTCTGAACCATCCTCTTGGTCCATGGGGAGGGACTCAGGTGTCTGTGCCTTGCTGCCTGAGTCAATGCAAGCTGCTTCCACCCTGCTCTCTTTCCTTGTCCTGCATCACAGGCAGTTCCTGCAGCCTCCCACCTGCACAGTTCTCAGGACCCACGGGTGGGCTCCCGTCATTCTGTAACCTACACCTCCAAACTTCTCCCCAAAAAGGGAGCCTCAGGCTGTTCAGCCAGCACTGGCAGGGGAGTGGGTCCTGGTACCTTTCTTTCTTTCTAATTTATAAAATGTGTTATATTTTGCTACTTCTACTTTTAACACACATCTACAAAGACTAGATATTTCCAAAAAAGTACATTGGCAACTATATATACAGTAATGAGGAATAAAATACACACACAAAACAATGGTTATCATAGGGAAAATGTCTTTTACGTGTAACCAGCTTGGCATAGGATCTCCCTCCCTTCTCTCTCAACATCTTCTCCATGTCTCTAACCCACTGAACAAACGTGTACAGGTGTCGCTGCTAGGGGTGATCCATTTCAAAGTCACTTCCAGAAGACACTTTTTTTTTTTTTTTAAGAGAGAAGGATAGTGAGAGAGAGGCAGAGAGAATCAATATTTATTGAGTTTTTCACATGGCTTTCGTTGCTCTGACACTTAGCTGTGTACGTGGGTGCTGGGGTTTGAACCCGTGTACTTGCGCATGCTGGTCAAGCGCCGTAACCACCGAGCCACTGCTCAGCCCCAGAAGACACATTTTTAAAAAACAGACAGGCATTTGCAAGACGTGTTATTTTCTAACTGTCATCCACAGGAACCTCTTTACGTCTTGAATGCCCAGATGCAGCAGAAGTCTTAAAAGATGGGGGGAGAGTCGAGAGCAGCTTTTTCGTGTTATGCGCACAGGCCTTCTACAAAGGGCCAGTGAATCTTCGCAAAGGGCGGTGGGCCCTTCCAACTGGCCAAAGGGGCTCCTCTCCCTGGTCTCTGGTAGAGCGAGGACCGCTGACCTTCGCACCTGTCCTTGTCCGGGGCTTCGCTCATCTTCCAGGACGGTTAAGTCCTCTGCTTGCCTTGGAGGGAGGAGGTGAGGGCACAGGAACCGGCAGGCGACGGCCACGCGGGGCTCTGATCTGCCGGCGCCCGCGTCCAACGAGTGGCCGAGCTTTCGGGGCGTCCCTCTCCACCCCCCGCGCGTTGTCGCCGGCCCTGGACACCCCTGCCTGCCTCCGCCACCCAAGGGCGCCACCTGCTCGGCTGCTGCTGCCCCTGAGCAGGCTAGGACCGGGCGGGCCGTGAGATCCGTCATCCCCCAGGGTCCAGGCTGCCGCCATCGGGTAATCCTGGCTGACGAATGCGGGTGGGAGGGCTGCTTTCTTGCAGACACTTCCCATACTTTTGAGTGGTTCCCTTAAGGTCCCCTTGTTGGCTTGGAGAAGAGCAAGTGCCTCCCATTCCCTTCCCCACCGGGAGCAGGGAGCAGAGGAGAAAGCAAAGGCCCTCTGTACTTTTCCAAATTCGCTGGCGTGATCCTTGAACTTTCTAGGCTTGACTTAGCTGGGATGGGGGTTGTGAACTCTGGACAAATCTTGCTGTCATAAATCCATCAGAACACATTAGCAGCTTTCTTAAAAATGTGGAGGTCCTTCTTCAACTTTCCCTCTGTGGCATAATTGGTAAATAAATAAAACCTGTTGGAGAGAGATGCTCAAAAGTTTCAGCTGACGAAAAGCATTTTCATTCAAAAACGTTTGCAAACTATTGGTATGGAGAGCAGTTGCAAAAAAGATATGGTATGATCTGCGGAACCAGCTATAGTAAAACATTGTTGAGAATGTAAAATTTTTTATCATGAGCTAACCAATGACTTAGTTAATGCCACAGACATGTAAGTAATATATGACATGAGAACCTTTATAATTTGAAATATATGCATAATTTTGTTTTGGGATGGAGGAAGCAGAATAAGGGCATTTTAACATTTGATGAAATGTTCCCAGAAAATACTCTGTGGAAAGAGATACGACTTCTAAATATCTCTAAGGTCACTTTAAAAAGGTATTCACATCTTGCTACAGATTTCAGGTAACTAAACCAAGAAGACTCTGGACACCAATTTATATATACTTGATTTTTTAGCTTAAAAATAAATGTGGGAACTAAAGAGATGTCCCCCAGTGGGAATCAAAGTAGAAAACATCAATGATCAAGCCAAATGGAGCATCTCTACTCAGCGGGGACAATTACAGGATCCTCACCCAGGGAGAAGAGCTCCTAAGTTGGTGAGTCAAATAGTATAAAAACAGTCACGACATCAAACGTTTAAAAGCAAGACCAACTTAGGTTCTGAAATTATCTGCCTACCTTGTAAAATGCTGTGCATTGTGTTATAATCTAGGTGAGAAGGCAGAATTTCAAAAGGTAGGACATTTGTCTTTTATCCCCGTCCCTAGCGCAGTATGGTACTTCATGTGTGTGCACAGGCCGAATGATGTGTAACACACCCAGGAGGCCAGGAACAGCTATGACGCTGTCATAAACAAGGTGTAGAAGACCAGACCATTTTAGCTACATTTCTCCTGAAAAACACAACCCGCTCCTGAAAATAAGGAATGGTGACATTTACAACCTTCTTTAAACGAGATTGAATTGTTGACATTTCCGTAGCCAGAGCCAAGGTGGACTGATTTCCAATCTAGTCATCCCAGCTTGGGCAGGACCACAAACTCTTCTTGCCCACAAGAAGCGTCAAATGACATTTTTAATAATCAAGGTCACATGACTTTAAGTAGGTTGGTGGGTGAAATGTCAAATCTTTATTTTACCTATGCTCTGCTTTGAGTTAAAGCTTCACTGCCAAAGACATTGGCCAACAGGCTTGTTTCACAGCTGTTTCTTTACAAAGCAATTTCACAAAGACAGGATGTTGTCTTGGAAAAGCATCCTTTGGTTCCCTGCTGGACAGCTGGCTGGGTGTCACAAACAAACCAGAAAAGTATGTTCAGTGATGCCAGCTCACTATGGAAGTCGGATCTATGGCTTACAATGCTGAGCAGCAGCGAACTGGAGAAGAACAAATGGCAATAATGTGGGGAGGTTGCTGATTTTTAAGTAGCATCCAGGAAAACAACCGCTGGCAAAAGTCAGGGTCCCAGAGTAAAAGCTGGGGAACGCAGGGAGGTGTACAGAATCAGCTGGGAGCGATCACCTGGTCTACCGTAGGTTTCACCGAGACCGGGAAACTGAATTGAGCACTGACAGAAATTTGTTTTCTGGAATCAGAAAATATCCCACTTGAGTTACATTCTGCTCACACCAGGAACGCAGTGACCAGAGATTTCTGTTGTGTACCCACTCACAGGCACTGTACTAAGCGAATGTATTTTCCCACTTGATGACCTCGAGACTGAGATGAAAAGTTCTATTTCTCTTAAATACAGATGAGGAAACAGATAGATAGGAAGCAACTTACCCCAAGTCCACAGCAAGGATGTGAAAGATGGGATATGAAATTAGCCTCACAGCATGTTCTCAAAACCATAACTTTTAAAAATCAGTTCAAGGAAAAAACAGTAAGGGAAATGATAATCTTTGCAATAAATGGTTTTTGGTCAACTGTATATTCTTATAGAGGGGAAAAAAGTACTGGAACCCCTAGGGACCTCACATCATATACATCAATCAATGCCAATTAAGTGATAGAACAATAATTTTTTTCAGAACAAAACATAGGAGAACATCTTTATAACCTTTAACCAGATAATGAATCTTTCCAGAGGGCAAAAAATTCCTAACTGTAATAAAATTGATAAATTGGGTTATATTAAAATTAAGAACCTCAGGGCGATGAGGTGGTAAACGCCTATAATCCCAGTGGCTCTGGAGGCTGAGGGAGGAGAATTGCAAGCTTGAGTCCAACCTAGCAATTTAGGGAGGCCCTCAGCAACTTAGCAAGACCCTGTCTCAAAATAAAGTTTTAAAGGGCTAGAAATATGTATGGCTCAGTGATTAAGGGCCCCTGGGTGCAATCCCTGGTTAAAAAAAGAAAAAAGAAACCTACAGAATGAGTTTTTTTTGTTGTTGTTTTAGAGAGAGAGAGACAATCAATTTTATTTGATTTTTCATATGGCTTCTTTGTTGCTCCAACACTTCATTGTGTACACTTCGTTGTGTATGTGGTGCTGGGGTTCAAACCCGTGTTCTCACATATGCGAGGCAAGTGCTGTTAACCACTGAGCCACTGCTCCAGCCCCCAGAATGAGTTTTTTATATATCAGCAATATATAAAGAACTTCTACAAATTAATAAGAAAAAGACAGGAAATCCAGTAGAAAAATGGACAAAAGACTTGAGCACAAGAAAATATCCAATGGTTTACAAACATGAAAAAATGGCTTACGTTTATTAACCATCAGGGAAATGCAAATTAAAAACCACAATGCAATCTCATTACACACTCATAAGAATGACTAAATTTTAAACGATGGGAAATACCAAATCCTGGTGAGGATATGGAGCAACTAAAACACCGTGAACTCTCAGGGATGTAAACTGATACAAGAACTTTGAGAAATTGCTCAGCAGTTTCCACTAAGGCTGAATATGCATATACCTTATGTATAATTTCACAGCTAGGACACACCCAACAGCTACCTTAGGTGCATATCTTTATACAACTTCATTTTTAGAATAGGCCCAGCAGGAATGTGTATATATGTTCACAAAAGACTAATACTAGAATAAAAATCTGTGACAATAGTATTTATGATGGCTGAGAAAACAACCGAACGACAGAATGGAAAATGAATTAGGGTATATTTGCATAACAGCAGTGAGAATTATGAACCACAACTCTGTGCGATAACATACGGGTAAATCTTGGAACCGTGATGTTGAGCAAAAGAAACTAGACTCAAACGGGCATATTCTGGATATTTCCTTTAAAGTAAGAAAACAGACAAAGCTCCCCTGTTAGCGGTCAAGCTAATAGTTACCTAGGGAGGACAGAGTAAATGGAGTCCGGTACCAGGGAGGCCACTCCTCTCAGGGGCTGGTCTGTGTTGACCTCTGTGCTGGCTACAAAGGTGTATTCAGGTTGTGAAAATTCACAGGCTTTACACTTACTGTATCTGCTGGCTGTTGCCATAACAAGCCACCTCCAAGCACAGTGGTGGTAGACACCAGCACATGTTTCTTGCTGACTGGTTTGCAGTGGTTAGAGGTCAACCCTTCCAGGTTGGACTCAGCTGTGGGTTGAAGGCAGGGCTGCCCCACGGCTCCCTCATCCCCCTTTAACAGGCAGACATCTCGGATGTGTCCTCTTAGGATGAAAGGCTGGAGATTCTTCAGGTCTTGCTTGGAACTAGTGTCCTTTTACTGCTGCTCACACATCCAAGCCCAACACCAACCGAGTGGGGAAATACGCTCCTCCCATGGGGATAAATATTTGCTGAACCATAATCTGATCCAGGATATTTATGAGTGGTGCAGTTTCTGTGTGTATTTCATATTTCTAAAAAAAAATGTTTTAAAAGGAAACAAAAAAGGTGTAGGAATATCTATGCCCCCCTGTGCAGTCCCTTAATGGGGAGGGGTGTTGCTCGTGAAATTCTCTGGTCAGGCGCAGAGAGGTGTATAGTGAGCTTCCTGTCTGCTGGGCTGGAGGGACAAGGGCTTCCCTGCTCCACCACCCTGCCAGGGGAGTGGCACATTCTGGCTTTTGAATAGATGCTGCCCCTGGACTGCTGTGAAGAAGAGCCCAGCCTTCCCAGACCCCACTCCCTGCCTTCAGTGGCTCCCTATGATAGTCAAACTGCTTAATAAAGGTTGAACTTTTTTTGAGGGAGAAGAAAGCAGAAGAATATTGAAAAGGCTCAAGATTTCTGCAAGACTGGCTAAACCTTTTCCCCTACTAACCCAGAGTCTTGGAAAAGTCTGTCTTATTGAAAGAGGCTGCAGGTCTCAGAAGCAGGCAGTAGTAAGCTGCTATCAAGACAACATCTTATTCCCTGACCTTCCAGATTATTAGAACTGCACTGAAAAGAGACCAAGCTTTTGGCGAGGTCTGGTTTCCACTGTAACGAGAGTGTGGGATTCTATTCCCCATCTATGGGAAAATCCAAATGTACACAAAACCAATTTTCTTTCCTTTTCGCATTATAATTCCTCTCACACAAACTCTGTCTGTAGAATCAGACTGCCCAGTGTCACATCCTAGCCGTTACCTTTTCACTGTGTGGCCTTGGGTAAGGTGTTCAACCACTCTCACCCTCAGCTCCTCCGTCTGTGAAATGGGTATTGGTTTATTCATTCAGTGGACCTTTATTGGAAGACTTAAGCACACCATGTTGGGTGCTGAGCTCCAGGAATACACTGGCAAGTGAGATAGACATGGTCCTTGCCACCAGGGAGTTTGTGTGGGGGGGGCAGGCAGAGTGAAAAAAAATCTGCAGTATGTCAACATGGTCACAAGCACAGCCCTAGTGTTATGAAGAAACAAACCATGAGCTGAGATAGAAAATAACAGAAGAGCCGAGGAGCACCTCTGTGAACCTCAAGGGAACAGGAACTACCAAGGGAAGGGCTTGTCAGGAAAAGGCCATGGGGTCAGACAGAGCCTGGTGCGTGCGAGAAACTGAGAGAACAGTGAGGCTGGGCAGGAGGCAGGAGCCTGGCTTCCATGGTGGCCATCAATCCCAGGGAGGCTGGAGAGAGAGGCAGGAGTTTTGGAAGCCCAGGGAGGAACCTGGGCTTTATTTTTAAAGGTAGAAGTCAGTGACCAAAGCACTAAGATGGTCAGACTGGCTTTGGTGGGGACTGGTGTGCAGGATAAGAGTGCAGCCGAACACAGGATGGCAGTGGAGATGGGGGCAGCAGACCAAGCTGAGTCCCATGCTGTGGGTGGATTGGGGATGTGGTGACATGGGACCTCACAGGCACTGGCTTGAGCCCGTGAGTGAAAGTACCATTACTTGCCAACTGGGGAAGAGGGAGGAGGAGAGAGGCAGCTCCAGGAGAGAGCAGGAGACAGAAAGAGACTGGCAAAGGAGCAGCCCACAAGGCAAATGGAAAGAGCAGAGCAGAGAGGGCAGTTTCCAGAAGTCAGGGTGCCCCTGGGTTCAGTGCTGCCGAGACAAGGACAGAAGCTCTGAGAAATATTCCTAAGTGAAAGCAAGGTGTGCATCTATCTGAATAGTACATTCAACTTGTGTTTTAAGGTGTATGTTGGGGAGGGGGATATTTTTGTTAATCTGCAGGTTTCCCTATGCAGTCACTCTGGAAGGTCTGGAAGAACCTGATAACAATGGCTACCCCCAAAGGAGAAAACTGGGTGGCAGGAGGATGGGCTGAGGGAAGGAGACCTCACTGTAGTAACTTTTACGTTTTTGTACCATGTGACTTTATTGCTATTCAAAATGACAAACAGAAGAAAGTGCCCCCATTGTACAGTTGCTGTGAGAATGATAACCAACGTTTCACAGGCTCGTCGTGAGGATTAGATGAGACTACACATGTGAGCTCAGTGCCCCCAATGTCACTGTTGCGACCTCTCCAGGAAATGGTAGGAAGAGCCCTGTCCTGGGCTCGAGGTGCCACAAACTGGGTGGTTTTAAGCCATATGAGTTTATTCTCTCACAGTTCTGGGGGTTTGAAGACTGAAATCAAGGTGTGTCCACGTGGCCCTGTTCCCTCCCAAGGCTCAAAGGACGGGTCTTTCCCTTGCTCTTCCTGGTTCCCACTTGTGGCCACCAATAGCTGGCACTCCTTGGCTTGAGACCCGTTCAGTCCAGTCTCTACCTCTGCTACCATGGTGGCTTCCAGGCTCTGGTCAGGGTCTTCATACTCCCTTCTTATAAACACAACGGTCAATGGGTTTGGGGGCCACCCTCACCCAGTATACCTCAACTTTAGTCATTACAACTGCAAAGATCCTTTTTTCAAGTAAAGTCACATCCATAGGTATCAGGTATTCATGAATTTAGGGGACACTATTTAATCCAGTCAAGCTTGGCTGTTAAGATTCTCACAACCCAAACTTAACCATGACCAGGTCAATCACTTCTCCCAGGCATCTGGTTTCAATCTGTAAAAGAAAAGGGGGCATGGAAGGTGCTCTGAGCCCAGTCTGGCCCAGATGTGATGGCTTTCCCTGGACCCTTCTAGAATCTGTCTCAAGTAGGTCGGCCTGACAACAAGAGCAGGGCTGAGAAGGCCAAGACCTGCATGTGTTCCACAGATGAAGGCGCATGCTGTGGCTGTCACTATAGATGCCCCAGGCTGGTGAACCACCGAGAACTGCAGGCACTGTGGCCTCTAGGCTGCTGGGAGCGTCCAGGCGTGGGCCCTAATGAAGCTGAGATGAGGAGGGAGCTCTGTGGTCAGAGGCACAGCTCAGAACTATAATAAGGAAACCCAGTCCTGCCCGGCCCCCCTTTATCACCCAGCTCACAGGACATGTGCATACTCACATTCTTGTCAAAAAGGAGTCAGAACAAACTGGATTTAACACAACAGATTCCAAGGAACATTTGAGGTCATGAACTGAGCAAGCGTGTGCTGCTGAGTCAACCAGCAGAAGCTGCCAGATCCTTGCCCCTGGGCCTCAGGCAGTGGAGGCAGGAGAGGGGAGGAAATGGGAAGTATCTGGAGGAAATTTATGGAAACCTATGCAACATGGTGAGGTCTCCGGATACTGCAATAAGAATGACACTTCTCCACTTGTATAGAACTTCACTCCTCCCAAAAGACTTTTGCACTTGTTAGTGTATTGGATTTGATTCTCGAGAGCCTAGAGTGGCAGAAACTTTCATCTTAGTTTTACAGATTGTGGTATTAAAGCCCAGAGTGGTACTGGCCTGTTCAAGATCTTACTAACTCCCTAGGGGCTTTGAACTGTCATTAGGGACTCTTACCATAAACAAGGTCCCTCCCAGAAGGTGGCCTTTAGAATCACCACCCTTCTCCAACCCCCTAAGTCATCTAGCACAACGTTATGGTAATAATCTTTTTCAGGACATTCTGTTCTGTGTAAAGTATGAATACACATATCTTTATAGAATGCTGCTATTTTTATCGATTTATAGCATGCAATATAAATGAAATCAGTGTGCTTGCTATGCAAATACAGACTTGCTATGCAAATACAAATCTGGAGGACCCCTCCCAGAGCCTAAGCCACTCTGGATGGGCCTCCTGGAGTGACCACAATCAGGCTATTCTGCCCCACAGGAGGCACGCCCAGATTCCACCTGGAGGCCACTGTGGTTGAATGTGGCCTCCAGAAGGTGTCGCAGCCCTCACTCTGCCAAGATACCTTAGGTGCTGGGCTCCTGTCGAGAGCAATGCGCTGGGAGACATCCTGGCCACCCCATCTGCTGCCCCAGCACTACAGCAGCATGGACTCTCCTGCAGGGCTGGTGACCACAGTGAGGGAGGAGCAGGTGGTTCTCCTGCTGGCTGCTAGGCCTTTGGGGCTTTTGCCACTGAACTGCATGACCATTAGGCTTGTTTTTGCTTATGACTTTAAAAATATAAAATGAATAAATTAGGCTTGAGGAAGTGGTCTTTTATAGTTACATGGGAGGAACAGGCACAGAGTCTGATGTCCTTGGGCTGTAACAGAAATTGCAGTCCCGACTCTGTGGCATTTAGGCCCAGCCAGCGCTCAACCACAAGAGGTCACAGAAGGGAGAACAGCAGGGTGTCGTCGTCGGAGGAAGGCTCGGGAGGAAGGACACAGATCCCAAGCCGCAGACTCACCCAAGGTCACACAGCTCTTACGGGGGTGATTGACTACACAGTGCTAGTGGGAACCAAAACTGTCCATGACACTATCATGTCCCACGCCCACCAAGGCACTTGGCAGAGAGTGGGTCATGATGTGAGCAGACCAAGTAAAGAGAGGAAGTGGGAGGCAGGGGAAAGGAGGGGTTGCAGAAGGCAAGGGCGTGGGCTCTGTGTCCATTCTGAGCTCCACAAACAAACAGAAGTGGGGATAAGAGGAAGCAAGGCTAAGAGCAGGGCAGCAGTTGTGAGCAGACGTCTCAGGAAGACACAAAGCACACCAAGTCTGAGATGGGCAGCTCCAGAGTGGGGTCCACTTTCCCTCGTGAAGGCATTGACCAGCCTGGCTGTGAGTGGTGATGATTCTGCAGTAGAAGAAGAGTTAGCCAGGAACGCTTTCCCTGCCCCACCCTTGGCCTCTGAGCGCCAGACCTCCTTGTCTCTTGAGCTGAGGCCCTCTGCGTACTGTGAAGGAAGCCAAGAAGTAGAAGAGAGAAGGTGCTTTCTCTTCCTGGAGGGGAACAGTAGCATCCCTCAATTAGAGGGACACTAACTCCATTCAGTCTTTCACCTCTTGAATTCATATCTTATATCTTATTTAACCCCTGAAGTCCCCATTCCACAGGTGCAGAAACTGAGTCCCTTTGAGCTCTTGCCATGTCCTTGTTTAGTTTTCTGTTAAATGTTGTTAAACTATGCCAAGAAGAACTATTAGAGTGTCTTAAGTTTGTTTAAAGATTTTGTTAAAGGGGTGGGGGGAGTAAGAGAGCGAGCAAGAGAGAATCAACTTTATTTAATTTTTCATCTGGCCTTTGTTTATCCAAAACTTAGTCATACGTGTGGTGCTGAGGTTTGAACCTGGGTCCTTGAGCATGCCAGGCAAGTCCTCCAAACTGCTGAGCCAAAACTCCAGCCCCTAGACTGTTTTAATTTAATAAGGAATAATTCCTTAGTGACCCCAAGAACAGTACCTCTAATGGGTTTTGCTGATGAGCTGGTCAGAGAAGTCTCAGCAGCCTCAGCTCAGCATTTTATGGAGCTTTCAATATGTCTCCTTATTGTCACATTTAGTCCGTACACTCCTAAGATGTAGGTTTTATTGTTATCTCTAGTTTACAGACAATGCAGTTGAGGCACTGATACTAACTCTCTTTGCTAATGAGTTGTGGCCTCCAGATACTTCTAATTCTATTTACTCGCTTGTGTGTGAGACTTGTCTGTACTAAATATGGGATCATAGAGGGGAGAGCAAAAGAAGAGGGCTTTGAGCTGATGAAGAACAGGAAGAGTGGAAGATAATTTTTTGGATAAATGAAAACCAGAGACTTACAAAGCAAAGTGAGACTTTGAAAACTTCTAATGTATTCTCTTAAGAACCACGATATACTATAAAATACCTGTATACACAGAGGCTAATTTGAGACACATTCATTGGTTCATTTAATATAAATAAATAAGGGCACATGACAACGACTCTTCTGGAGAAAACAACTCCTAATTACATGGCATGCCAAGCCATGTCTTCATGGAATATGAGCTCCTTGGATTAACAAAGTTTGGGTCTGGTTTGGCTACAGGACCTGTGTGTTTATTGGAGGAAATGTTTTCAAGTTCCCTCTGGGGCCAAGCTCTGGAGAAGAAGAACAACTCTTCTCCCGATTCTCATCTGGGTTGACCTCGGTGGGACTTTGGTCTATCAGCTTAGCAGGAGCATTTGGGTCCAAAGAACAGGACGCTGTTTTGCAATCGAGTCTCAAAAGAACATCTGGATGATTTTCACTTAAAAGCTGTGGGTGTGACTGGCAGCTGAAAGTGTCACTAAGTACAGGTTCTTCTGGCCTTGAGGAGTCACTTGTCTTTTTCGGAAGCAGTCACCAGAGTGCTCTTCTGATGGGGAACTCTACCCTGAGTGCCATCACTATTGTAGACTCCTTGAGGTAGTGTTTCTCACTTGTCCCAAACACAGGAGCTTAAACTAAAGAAATTAAAGTGATCAGGAAGCTCTTCTGGCTTGATTAAGGGCAATTGGCATGATGGGGAGAGATGAAAATCTGGACAGCCAAGACTTGCTGTCCCCCGAGGTCCATGGCCTGCTTCATAGAGTGCTTCCACCTCACCTGTAGGGTCTTACTCCCTCTGTTACAGTTTGGATCTTGACATGTCCCCCAGAAACCCCTATGTTAAGGCTGTGTCGCCGCCTTTTATGCCATTGGGTGGTGGTAGAACCTCGAGGAGGTAAGATGTAGAGTAAGGAACTTAGGTCATTAGGGATTGTTATGGATTAGATAAAGGTGGCCCCCAAAACCTCAAGCGTGAGACAATGCAAGAGTTTACAGAGGTGAAATGGTTGCTTATGAGAGCCTTTACCTACCCGGCGCATGAATTCACTGAGGGCAGCTGAAGGCAGGAAGGGTGAGGCTGAAAGAAGTAGGTCAGTGGGGACGTGCCTTTGGGATTTACACTTTGTGCCTGGTGAGCAGAGCTCTCTGCTTCCTTGTGGCCTTGTCCTCTGCCACACCCTTCCACCGTGATGTTCTACATCACCTGGGGCCCAGAGCTATGGAGTCGGCCATCTGTGGACTGAGACCTCTAAAACCATGAACCAAAATGAATTTTTCCTCTTCTACGTTGTTCTTGTCAGGTCTTTTGGTCACAGTGATGAGGAAGTGACTAAAAGAGCGTGCAGCCCTGAAGAGGGCTTTGGGACCTGGCCCTCTTTGCCCCCACCCCTGCCCTTGCTTCACAGCCTCGATGACGTGAACGACACACGCTTCCCACCTTGAGATGCTACCCTGCGACAGCCTCAGAACAGCGGAGCCAACTGCCGTAAACTGAAACTCTGAAACCGTGAGCCCAAATCCATCTTTCATCTTTATAAGTTGATTTTCTCAAGCATTTTGTCACAGGGTCAGAAAACAGACTAACAGCACTATCCTCACAGGTCACTCTGAGAGTAGTGGGCAAAATCAGACCCATTTCATAGATGAGGAACGCAGTCCCATTGGTGATCCCCAGATGAGCGGTGGTGCAGCCAGGCACAGAAGCCACACACACCTCCTCCTCCTCCTTCCAATGAAGTTGTGGCAACAGACCCAGGACCTGGGCCAGAGCATGCTTTCAGACATCCTGAAAGCCTCCCAGCTGAATTCAAAGCCCTGAGCACTGATGTCAGCTGTGGATACAGTGGTGTAGGAGCTTTGTGCAAAGGTGGCAGTGCTCCAGAGGCCCACATGGGGTGAAGGTGCCATCGATCAAGACAACCCACCCTGGGCAGGAAAATGCCAAAGGATGTTCAACACATTGATCCAGAAACCCGAGGATGGCCGAGGCAGAAGAAATCCAGTAGTGATCTAATTCAAAGTGCAGAAGCTAACATCTACGCCACCTCTTCCCAGATGTGAGTTTTCTAGGGACCACACAGGTCAGCCCTCAGAAATGGGAGGAGGCTCACCTCCACTGACCCTCATCCCAAGTGCTGTCTGATTCTCAGCTTCTCAGTTCCCCAGCTGCTGCTCACTCCACAAGTTTTTCCTTCAGACCCTGTCTCCCTGGCCCCTCTTCTGTGGCTTTCCCTTCTGTCTCTGAAGAGCGATGTCCCAAGCGGGGCAGAACACCAACGTCGGGCAGAGCCTCTCTCACTGTCAACACCCCCGCTGTTCACACAGCCATTGCCACATTTCCTCCCGGGCACGGCTAAGGCTTACAATGACATTTGCCCCTCAAGCCCCACATATGGCCCAGTATCTCCCTTTAATATGCTGGGCTAAAGTTACCAGTGAATTCCACTCCTCTGAATAGAAAACCAGCCTTGTGAAGTGGTGTGTCCAGCTGGAGACAAACCCTGAGCCCAGCCCCAACATTGACTCCCCAAGCTGAGAGACGCGGACCCTTTGGAAGGTGACAGGCCTCAGTGCCACTGCAAGCTGCACTACGTACATGTGGCAAGGCACACTGCCCCGGATCTCATGCCATGCTTAGGGGACAAATAGGATGGGCCCAATGATGTTTAAATTCAACATGTGCTCTTTTGTGGTTATTTTCCACATTTTTTTATTGGCGCATTATAGTTGTACATGTTATTGGGATTTGTTGTGACATATGCACACAATATAACTTGGCCAACATTACTCCCATCATTCCCCCCTTTTCCCTCCCCGCCTCCTACCACTTGGTCTCTTTTCCTCTACCCATCTCCCTTTGATTTTTAGGAGATCCACCCCCACCTTTGTTTTCCTTTTTCTTCTCTAGGTTCTGCATATGAGAGAAAATGTACGACCCTTGACCTTTTGGGTTTGACTTATGTCACTTAACATGGGGATCTCCAATTCCATTCACTTTCCTGAAATTGCCATAATTTCGTTTTTTCTTTATGGCTGAATAAAACTCAAATGTATATGCATATATGTATGCATATTTATTTATATATATACACACATATATACATATATAATTGTAATATAAAATATATAATTACTATATAACATACATTTGTGTGTGCATATATAAATGTATATATACATTTATATTTATATCACATTGTCTTTATCCATTTATCTGTAGGCTGGTTCCATAGTTTGGCTATTGTGAATTGTGCCACTATAAACATTGGTATGCATGTATCATCATAGTAAGGTGACTTTATTCTTCAGGGTCATACGGTGCTTCCATGCCTAGTCTTTTGAGGAGCCTCCATACCAATGTTCATAGTGGTCATACTAATTTACAGTCCCACTGACAGTGTAAAAGTGTTCCTTTTGTTCTTTCTCTGGCTGAGTTTCTGCAATGTGCACGGGCACCCTGATCCAGGGATGAAAGCAACACAGGTCTTATTCAGATAAAATGGAAAGCTCCTTAGGATAGAAATGACAAACCTCCTCCCTATCCCAGTAGCTCCACCAGAGGCTTGTACAAGACATGGGTAGATGATATGCAGTATTCTCATCTTACATCTCTGTTCTTTGATAGAAGAATGGAGATTCTTGGAAAATGTGAGCATCATATTGAACTCATTCTTCAAATCTATTCTTGGGCTCTAATAAAATGAGAAATCCTCAGTTCTTTGGATGTACAGATGAGATGTGCCAGAATGTCAGTGTATTAGTCTTTTTGTTACTATAACAAAATATCTGAAGGAGGCTACTTTATAAAGAAAAGAGGTTTATTCTAGCTCTATTTATGACTCTAGGCCCATGGTTCTAGAGGTGCAAGGTATAACAGCCTTGTCTAGTGATGGCCTTTTTGCTGGCAGAATCTCAAGGCTGCATAGAGCATTGCATGGCAAGAGACAGGGAGCATACATGTGCTTGTGTCTATCTGTCTCTGTCCCTCTTCTTATAAAACCACCCTATTCAACCATGGGGGCTCTGCCCTGACCGACTCGTCTAATGCTGATCATTTTCCAAAAGCCCTATCTCTAAACATTATAGTTGGATTAAGCGTCCACCCTCTTAACAGCTCAAGATGGAGAATGAGTTCCAACCTATGCAGCCTTGGAGGACACTCACCATATCCTGCCACAGCAGTCACGCTGCTGGGGTTTGAGCAGCCTCCGCTACTCACTCGTGGGTTCGAGCATGGCCTCCCCTCTGCTTCCTGGGACTGTGGTGAGGGCCACTGAGTCTCCACAAGGTGCTCCAGCTCTTGTAGAGACAGGTGTGGCAGGTCTTTGAATCCTCAGGGCTTGGTACGGGGAAGGCCGCTGGCATGGCAGGTGGGACCCATTTCCTTCCATCTACCTGTGCCTCTTTCTAAACATTTTAGGAACAGATTTGACTTGAGAGGAGAACTCAGAAGGAAGCAGAGACAAGAGGGCCTCCTGCCCCTTGGCCTGTTGCCTCCACCTGCAGCCAGCTCTCTGAGAGGCCATCCCATGTCTCTCCAAGCCTCCTCCCACACCCATCTCCGCAGCGCACCATGCAGCAGCCAGGGTGGAGTGAGTCACCTCCAGAGCAGCTTCTAGCCACAGATACAGAGACCAAGTCCCTGCTCTCCACTCTGCCCTCAGGCCTGTCGTGGCCCCGAACCTTCTCCCCCTTCACCCCATTGTTACCCACAGGCTCAGCAGCTCAGAGAGCGAGGACTGGCTGCTCTGGGGCCACCACACAGACCGGGATCAGCTGTTTCCAGGACTTTAGGGTTCCCTTCCTGAGTGGCGGGAGGTCCGGGGGCACCAGGCAGGGAACAGGAATGGGAGGAAAGAGGCCGAACTCGGTTCTCTCCATGACCCACTTATTAACTCAGGGGATGCCAGGGCTTTTACAGCTGTTGAAAGCATTTCTCTGACAGAACCCAGATGGCCAAAATCTGGCCAAGAAAAACCCGAGGAACTAGCGATTGAGCCAGCGTCTGCCTCCCCGTTGTTTGCATTGTCCCCAAGGCAGACAGGCAGACAGGAGAAAATCTAAGAAGCTGAAAGTCAAAGCCCACCTCCGGAGATTAGATTTGACCTCCTCACTTTCGTCTGTTCACTCTCTGCCCCCCTCATTTCCCTCATCTCCTAAGTGTTCTTTTCCTCCATCCCACATTCCCATTCTAAAACTCCAGGAAAAAACAGAAGATGAATTGCTTTCCTGTGTGCGCATTTTAACATTCACAAGCCACTTGGCTGACGACAGACACTTGGTGAAGGAAGCACAAGAACGTTTCAGAAAGCCCTGGAGGGGGTTGGAGAAGTGTAAGAGAGAGGCCCTGCCGCCCTCTTCTCCCAAAGCCCACCCTGCTCCCTTTTCTCCTCTCCAACACCACCCAGACCTCCAGCACCCTTCCCTGGGGCGGGAGGCTGTGCGCTTCATTCTCCATCCCCCTTCGAAAAGCCAGGCGATTCGCAAGCAGAAGTAGGGTAGGGGCACAGAGGCCGGGAAAGGTTGCTCCGGGCTCCAGGAGGACGGCACCTCCAGCCTGGCACATGGCGCAGGGCTCCTTCATCAGCCGACTCCCACCCCTCCCTTCCGCTGCATCTGTTGATTTTGGCGCCTCTCTCACCCTCTCCACCCCAGTCATCCAGCCCTGCGCCCTGTTCATACCCATCTACTTGCCAGACCTTTGCCTGCCTTCCTTTCCTGCATCCTCAAGTTCACTAAAGGTGCAGCTCAAGGCCTCCTGCAGCCACGTAGGACGGATGGCAGCGCCCGCTCCTGCTCCGGCCTCCCACACCCTCAGCCTCAAGCACCTGCCTCCCTCTCCCTACGGCTCGGAGTTCTGTGCTGCGTGGTAACAGTGTGTTGAAACTCGACAACAGTTTGCTTTCTTGATAAAGCAACCCACTGCTAATATTATCAAAGAATTAGGAATTAGGACTGAGTCAGGGAGGAATTTTCCAATCCAAGACCCAGTTGATTTTTTTTTTTTTTTTTTTAAGAGAGAGGGACAGTGAGGGAGAGAGAATCAATCTTATGTAGTTTTTCCTGCGGCTTTTGTTGCTCCGACACTTCATTGTGTACGTGGTGCTGGGGTTCGAACCCACATTCTCAGGCATGCCAGGCAAGTGCCCCTGAGCCACTTCTCCAGCCCCCCAAGTTGACTTTTTGAAGAATTTTATGAAATTCCACAGGAAGGGCAGGGGTTTTTAAACTTAGTTTTTAAAGTTGCTTCTTAATTTAAAAATCAAGTCATACTGCTGTCTGTTTAAATGAGCCATTCGCAGGTCAGAAAGCATTGCAATCAATAACCCTGTGAACTTGCGAGCTTCGTATGATATCATTTTGGATGAAGCTGGGGCTTGAGAGGTCCCCAACTAACGAGTCCCTGTTAATGGAGAGCATCGCTGATCCCATAGAGGGCCTGGGGGAATATTTCAAGAAGACAGACAACACTTCTGCTGCAAATTTGTTTCTGCTTTCTCTTTGATTATCTATGCTTTCTATACTGTACAGGTATCAGGTTTTTTTTTTTTTTAAGAGAGAAAATCAATTTTTATTTATTTTTTCATCTGATTTTTGTTTCTCTGACACTTAGTTGTTTATGTGGTTCCGGGGTTCAAAACCAGGGCCATGTGCATTACAGACAAGCACTTTAACCACTGAGTTGCTGCTCCAGCCCCTGGCATCCCATTTGTAATAAGAAAATGTGACACATTTCTAAAAGTACAAAATGTCAGATAGTTAACATAAAACTATAATATCTCAATGAGGAGGAGAGGGAAGAAGAGAGACTCTGTACTATAGGATATCTGTGCCTCTGAGACCCGTGGACTGAGTCCTGGCCAAGAGGCCTAATTGCTGTCCCGATGATCATGCTGAAATCATAAGGAGATTGAGGAAGATGTTAGGGTCTGCAGGAGACTTCTGCCCAGGTGTCATATACCCTGTCCTCCCAGCTCAGACAGACGACTCTGGTCCTGGGAATTCTGGGAAAGCACTCCATTTGGGTTTTAGACCCAGTTCTGCCACTTCCAGCTTACAGGACCTGAGACAATCTCTATGCCTTTGTTCCTGCATCTCTTAAGGGGTTGCCTCCAAGGGATGCATCACAAACTCACAGTGGCACATCCACAGAAGGGCTTACTATAATCACCACCAGTTCTGCAAGGAGGAGGCTCATGAACTTGCAGGAGCAGATGGGAGACCTTTGCAGGGCTACAGATGTTTCACAAGCAGGGAACTACTCACATGTCCACACGGTACAGCTAGTTTCTACTGTTATGCGTGACTTATAAATGATAAAGCTGAAGAAACAAAACGTTGAGCAAATTGCCCAACTCACCACACAGTTGGGAGTAGAGGAGCTGGAATCTGAACCCAGTGGTCAATAGCAGAGCCCATGTTAGCACACCACAGCTCAGGCTTACACACACTTGGGCACACATGCACGCATGCTCTCATACCCACTCTGAATTCTGCAGTTGCAATCCTGAGTTTCATTTCTTTAAAACCTAGCCATCCCAAGACACTGTTAACAGCTTACCTCAAGCTGGTGGGACTCATGACCGGGTGGTTGGAGGGCTCGAGGGGGGGAGGGAGGGGGCTTCGCTTTTTATGTTTTACCCTTCTGTATTTTTAAATTTTTTCCTATGTATTATATTTGAGAATTAAAAGACATGTTGCACCTCATTGGTAGGACTGTGCTTCAAAAAAAAGTTTTAAATTTTAATGCAAATTAAAAAAATCCTTTGCCATTCATGGGTGTTTGCACTCTTATTTATCCAGTGTCTTGGCTGTTGGGATCTTTTTGTTGGAAGCAAGCCTGGGTTTCCTGATTTCCCCCGCCTCCAGCTCTGGACTCAGAGGCCAAGCTGACCCCGCCCCTTCCTGTGGTTTCCAGCTCAGCCCTCTTGGTGGGGGTGGGAACTTTGGGTTGGGCCATTTCAGTGGGCCCCAGTGTTTGGGGAAAACAGGATCAGGTCACATACAGTCCTGGCCTCCCAAACCTAGTGATGGTGGCCTTGGGAAGGTGAAAACATGTCGGGAGATTAGAGTCTGAGGGACTGAAGACTCAGAATAGGGGGCAGCACTCAGGCCAGGGGAGAGCTGGTCCTGTTAGGCAGACCCTGGCCAGGAGCAGTGGGAGGGCCCCAAAAGCTCTGGCCTCGGCCTCCCCGGTGGCATCATATCTCTCTTGCTCCCAGGGTCCAGAGGAGTGTAAGGGGCAGATTCCACCCAGGCAGTCGACCCGGGAGCGCCTAGGAGCCCGCCCTGCCGAGTCTGAAAACGAGCACCGGCTGTCTCCATCTTGGAGCCAGATTTAATTAAGTTGGAGGAAGACAGACCCACTCTCCTGCATTATTCCCTCTGAGTGGGATGCTGTCAGGCACGGGGAGGAGAAGGAGGCAGGCTGCCTTACTCCTGTTGTGTACCCACTTAGCAAAGTCACTTTAATTTCCCAGCAACATTCCCTGACAGCTCCACCACAGGCCTGTGCAGGGAGCCCAACCCCGCTAACAGACCAGCTTCAAGCAACTGGAGCCTGTCTGCCCAACTTGCTGGTGGAGCCTTAATTAACCATCTAGCTCCTCGGCCTCCAGAGACCTTAGAGCTGGGACAGTCTGGGTACAAGTCTGAGTGTGGAGCAATCCCATGGCACTTTCTCAGCCAAAGAATCACGACAGCCCCTGTGGACATCCCCTCGGCTACTTCCTCAGCAAGCAGGCAGTTCGAGCCTGTGGCCTCCTTCGGGGCATTGTCAGGGCTGGGCTCAGCTGCCGCCACTGCAGGCGTTTGCAGGTGGGGAAATGCTCGCTCATGTCAGCGAAGAGGCAACCAACGCGTAGCCTTTCTTCACCCTCATTCGACGTGGGGCAAGCACAAAGCAGGCTCGGAAATGTTAACTGTTCAAGACCTCAGGCAGCTCAGTATTGAGGAGGGTGTGATTGGCACCCTCATCAGCATGGAGTGTCAGGAACAGCAACAGTGCCTGGCCAGCCCTTGGGCAGGAGGCTCGGCTCCAGGAGAGCAGGTGCCCCTGGCTTGGCTTCCGAACTGCAAGCTCCCGGGATTTCGGATTTTCCTTCGTCCTGCCATAAGCTACCTTCGGGTATGCCTTTCAGCACCATAGGTGTGAGCGAAACCCTAGCCTGGCTCCTAAGACTTCTACAAACACACAGGCCCTGTTTTACGATGTGGATTGGTACCGATTGCCCCACCTGCCTTGCCTTTTCTGAAATGTTCCTCTTGCTGCCTTAGGCCCCTTTCTAGGTCAAGGAAGGCTCAAAGACTTCATCTGGGGTGACAGCTGTGACTGATTTGTCATAGTTAGTTGCTGGACACTTTTGATGACCATGTCCAAGCTGTGAAGTGACTTCTCAGGGATTTATGCTAGGGCTGTGGGGGACAGCAAGAACCTGATTCACAGATTCATGGCACTGTGAGACCCCCCTTAGCCAAAGTAAATGTGACCTCTTCCTCCCTGCATCTTGGCACCTAGATCATTCTCATTTGCTACCTGGAATGACAGCAATTTGAGTTGTTTACTTCTCTTCCCTTACTGGTCCTCCATCCCTGAGGGCACCACCCTGGAGGAGGAATCAGTGCCCAATAAAAGAGGCTCCATCCAATTTCCTTCTGGGGACAGTCAGCTGCAAGCAGACCCCTCTTCTCATGAGAGGGGCATTTTGAAAGGCAGCAGGTTGATTGTGTACTCCTGCTCTGAGGGAGGCACTGCTTCAGGGCACCACGGGTCCTGGCTCCTGGAGTCACAGGGCCACTGACTTGCATGGGAGTGAGGATTTTAAGATTGCCAGAAAAAAACACAGACAGCAGAGTGTAAGTCTAAAGATGTCTCAAATACTGAATGGGACATTCATACACTACTATATTTTTATTTGTTACTTAATTGAAATTTAATTGGAGCCTTATTTTTATTTGCTAAATCTGGGAATCCTAGATGATGGGGCTGCTAGGGAGAGGATACTGACTTTCCTTTTTTTTCTTTTTTTGGTAGCAGGGATACTGAACCCACGGGTGCTTAACCATTGAGCCACACCTCACATCCCCAGCCCCTTTTATTTTTTATTTTGAGACAGGGTCTAAGTTGTTTAGAGCCTAGTTAAGTTGATGAGGCTGGCTTTGAACTTGTGATCCTCCTGCCTCAGCCCTCCCAGCTTCTGGGATTATAGGTATGTGCCACCATGCCCAGATCTCCATAGACTTTCTAGGCCCAGTTCTGCACATTAATCTGAATCTTTGTGGAGGAACAGCCTGGCAGAGGGAAGGGAACAAGTCCACCCAGCTGTCCCCCTTTTGTAACTGTCCATGCTCCTGTCTCCTAGTGTTTTCACATGAGGTAATGACCCACCAACTGGTGCCTTGTGGGCATGGCCACCCATAGGAGACAGCTCCAGTGAGAATGGGCAGAAAGGGCTGAGCAGAGAAACTTTAGGAAGCCCCCAGAAGGCATTTCAGTGTGTCCATTTATAAGCTTCATTAGGTTGGCGCCAAACCTGCCTCATTCATCATCAGATACCGGTGCTTTGCACAGTCCTTAGCATAAAATAGGTGCTCAATAAATATTTACTAAATAAACAAAGAGCTTGGTGCTGCTGGACCTTCTCCACCCATGATTGTGCTCACCTCATCTGCAGGGACAAAAATGCACAGAAACAGGAGCTGGCACCAAGCCCTCCCTCTGCAGGAGTCATCCCTAATTTCCACTGGGCAGAATGCCCAAGTGCATTAGGCTGATCTGGATTTAAAATCAATTAATGCATCCTCAGGGAACTTGGCTACTATAAAAGCAAGATAAAACTGCATCTTCTTAAGTTAATTTATTTCCATTTAAAGGGTAATTAATATGTTCTCATTGATGTGAATTTAGAAAATAAGAGAAGTACCATGAGGAGGGAGAAGCTGGTGCAGCCTCGGGGCCTCAGGCAGATGCAGGAGCACTTGAGCCACACCTGTGTTTTGTGCACCTGCAATCTGTATTCCCTCTCCACTCAGAGTCACTGAGCACTTTTGTTTTCTCTGGTTTTATTCTTTTCCTCCGCAGCCAAAAATTCTGACTGTAGTCTGATCTTGGATTTTGAGGTTTGACCAGAAGTAGCTGATCCCAGTTAAGAAGACCCCAGAGGCCAGAGAAGCCACAAAATATAATGAGGTTTGGGGTGGCAGTTAGGTGACATCATGGAGCAGGATCAATAGACCCCAGTGACAGTGGTGACACTGTCCCCATAAAGGGACAGTGAAGGATTCCCAACTTGCCAAACTGGTGACTGAGGGACAGTTGAAGGCTTAGTTGCAAATAACTGAAGCTGACTCTGATGTCAAAGAAGAGAAAGAATTTATTATAGGTGTATTTATTAGAGATCACTGAGTCAATGGCAAGCCTGGAGAACCAAACTCAGAAAATAGGCAGGAAGCACAAGAGGCTAAGACAGGGTCACACCACAGGAACAGCCAGGGTACCCCTGCCATCGGTGCTTGCTGCACCTGCCCATCTCCATGGCTGCTGGGAACAGTCTCTAGCCTTTGTACCACTCTCAAGGTCAAGAGTCCCATTGGCACAGTCTAAATGGCCATGCCGTGCCATAAGCACGGGCCCCAGTCACTGGGAGCAGGTGTGGGAATCCTGGTCCCTTTCAGGCTCACACTTAATAGAATTTGTTCCAAATAAGAAAAGGGTTCAGATGCCAAGAAGACAAAAAACAAAAAAATAATAAGCAAATACCAAGGTGGCATTAAAGCCAGAAGTACAAGAGGAAGAGTGGTTTTACATGGAGAGTGACAAGAGTTGAGCTCAGAGCATACTGTTTGAGACATCTACAGGTGTCCAGGTGGAACTATGGAGAGACGTTGACATACAAGGTGCTGATCTGGAAGAGGTGACAGGCCACCAGTATAACGTCCTGTCTTCAGCCATCCTTCACTCCACCATCTTCAAACTCTGATGTCTCACGAGAAGCCCAGGACCACCTGGCCAGGGCAGGTGAAGCTGTGCAGCATATGAAGTTTTAGGGGGTCCTCTTTTCCTAGAAATCCCACTTTCTGGTCTGAGTTTTGATAATTAAAAATGACTAGCAAATAAGAGAGGTGAAGTTGACTAGGGTCAGGATGTAACGGCAGATTCGGCTATAGCTGATGAGGAAAAAAGTAGGAACAAGGACCTCTCATGCTCCACGGCTTTAGTTCCCAAGTTCCAATCACGTTGCCAAAGCAGCGATGCCTCCAGGGTAGCACAGGTTTCTGAAAGATTCACAAGTAGGAGCTTCCAAGCTGCAGGGGACTTAGGAATATATAGCACAACCTCATTTCACACCCCACGCTCAGGAGGTCACAGAGACTACAGCACACTCTGAGTGGGAAAAATGACATCACCTTTCACCCACACCTCAGCCCGTCCTGTCCACCCTGCCATCCACCTGAGAGGAAGGGAGGCCTAGTGTAGGATGCAGCTGGGTGGAACACCTCCTTTTCCCCTGGAGGCAGTGACGTCCATCACTCCTAGCAGACGATTAAAATGTTGCTGCTATTGTTAAATTTTGGCAAGTTGATTCTGGATTATTCTCCCTTGGGAGCTGGTCATGAGTCACCATAGCACATCCTCAGGAAGTGGCTGGCTGGACTCCCAAAATGGCCAGATTTGCAGTGAACTGAGGACCCAGAGGTTGTCAGAACTCTGCTCTGGAGGCTCTGGTGACTGTACTGGTCAGGAATGGCAAAGTCTGACCAGATACCCACCTCCAGGGTTGGCACCCCAGGGCACACAGTTCACACAGGACAGTCGCCTGTGCGATGAGCTCAAAGTGGGAGAGCTAAATGCAGGAGTGTGGAAGGAGGCACAGTCAGGGCCTGCAGGGAGTTACTATTCAGTTAAAGCTTGCTTCCTTTTATTCTTCTTCTAGAAGGCAGTCCTTGAGCTGAACCTTGAATATAACCGAGTCTCCCCCACTCTCCTAACAAGCAGGAAAGAGGTAACAGCTCTGGGGAAATGATGTGCACAGATTCAGGAACTTCAGGAATCCGACCTTGCAGTGTCTGTGATCAACCTGTGCGTAGCAGCACAAGATGCACATTCACCCAGAGCAAGAGGAGAAGGCATGCGCTACAACCACGCAGGTTACATGAAGAAGGTCAGCAAAGGAATGAAGGAATGGCAACGTCTGCCACGGCTGCGGTGCTCACCAGCTCTACGATATTCCAGGAAGGAAAAGGCTCGGTGGCTTTGTGCATGTTCCCTACCCTCCCCATCCTTCTGTCATGGATCTGAAATGAGCCCCAAAGGCCCATATGCTAAACGATTGGTCCCCGGCCTACGGCCTACCGAGGTTAACTAGCAGTGTAACCTCTAGGAAGTGAGACCTAGGGGAAAGAAGGGAGGTCACTGGGGCAGGCCCTGTGAAGGAGACTCTGGAACCCTGGCCCCTTCCTCTCTCCCCGCCTATGCTCCTTGGCCACCATGATGAACAGGTTTTGTCTGTCACATGCTTCCACCAGCGTATACTACCAAGTGGTCACAGTCTGGAACCTCTGAAATCATGAGCCAAAATAAGTTTTATTTATCTTAAAGCTTATGTATCTCATATTCGTCACACAGGTGGGAAGCTGACCTTCTTCCACCTTTCTCCTGCAGCGTGTCTAAGTCCCCTATCCTTGGACGAGGCTCAAGTATCATACCATCAACTAGGAGCTCAGACATTCTCTTCCTTTGTGCTACTGAAGACCTTCCCTGGACTCTGGCAGAACACTCAATCCTGGGCCAAATGGTGGTGAACAACTTGTGTGTCTTATTTCCTGGGGCCCCTTCAGTGTCAGGGCATAAAGCAGCTCCTTTAGAGGGTGTTCAGGATTATTTGGCTTTCCAAGAACTCCCAACCCCCATGCCTAACTCCTAATATCAAGAAAAGACCTGCTTTCTCCTGTTCCCTTTGTGTAGGATTGTTTGAGTGATTTTGAGTCAGAAGAGCTTCAGGTCAAGTGGAGCAGAGGTGCATTACTTGGAATGAGCAGGAGGTGGCCTCAGCGTGGGCAGGAGAATGGAAGTGGTGAACTGCAGAGGAAGGATAAACAGATCCGAACTGAAGTGGGTGAAAGTGCCTCTCAGGGCTAGGGGCAAGCAGGAAGGACAGGGTGGATTCTGGGGAGGACAATCGAGCATTTTCATCATCTAGTCTTCTCATGGACCTGTGAGGAAGGTATTGCTATTACCTTCATTTCAAAGATGATCAATTGGAGGCACAGAAAGGTTAAGTAATTTATCCACAGCTAGTGGATGGTCCAGCCAGGACGTGAACCCACCCTCTCGTGCTTAAACCTGTGCTCTTACCCATCATGCAATAGGGCACCTAATTAAAAACATTTGCTCACCTAATTTTTTCCCTAACATGTACCACTTATACACCAGATATTTCCTTCTAAAACTGCCTACTATTAAAGATGAAAAACAAAAATCTATTTTAGGGGAGAATTCATATCCATGAAGTTCAAATAATAATTTTTTGGAGTAATCAACAGAAAAGGTCCTCTTCAAAGA
This sequence comes from Aplodontia rufa, assembly GCA_004027875.1. Taxonomy (NCBI): domain Eukaryota; kingdom Metazoa; phylum Chordata; class Mammalia; order Rodentia; family Aplodontiidae; genus Aplodontia; species Aplodontia rufa. Next base: position 126,230 of record PVKS010000306.1, read on the forward strand.
ACAACCTTAAAAGGACTGATACAAGCAATTAAAAAATAATTGCATCATCTATTCCAATTACTCCTGAAGGTTTATTTCACTGCAATTCATTTTCTCCTTTATTTTACATTTATTAGAACTCGAGTAAATGGGAAAAAATTACTGAATTTGATTGAATGGGAGATGCAGAACAATGGAATAAATGCCAAACCAAAAGTAACCTTCAGGCCCACTACATCTGCACAGATATTAAACTCATCCTTCTTGAACCTATTTTCATGATCTGAGCAGAGACTATAAATCAACAGTTCTACATAATTTTTGAAAAATGTTTTCCTGCTTAAGAATGAGGCCTGCGTACTGGCCGTACGTGGAGTTAGGATGCTTCCAGCTGCAAATAATAGAGGAGCCCTGGCTCAAATAGGCTTGAACTAAGCTCACATATTACCTTCCATAGCTGGGTGCTGGAGGAAGGGAAAGCGCAGGCTCAGATCAATAGCAGTTCAGCAAAGTGATCGAGGATTCTTGTTTGCTTCATGCTTTCTCTTTTCTGTCCTCAGTTTTGTTTGGATTCTAAGACTGCCTGCCAGATGGCTGCAGCAGCCCCGGGTGAGACATCCAGAAATAACAACATTTAGGGTACCCAGAGATGTCTCTTTTTTGTGTCTTTGAGAAACAAGAGACTCTCTCCCAAAAGTCTCCCAGCAGGGGCTGGAGATGTAGCTCAGAGTGCTGCTCCAACATGTGTGAGGCCCTGGGTTCAATCCTCAAAAAAATAGAAAACAAGTCTCCCAGCAGATGCCCAGTTGATTACTTAGTTAAACTAAGCTTATTCCTAAAACAACTGCCATTTCTTCATCCAGATAGCAAACCTTTAATCATCCAAAGAATTAAAAATCTTCAAAAAGACAAAACCCTGAAATTTCATAATAGGAGCAGGCCCAAATGATGAATTGTCTCTATCGCCTCAAGGATCACCTTGCTTTCCATAAAAAGAGCAGATTCTGAAGATTGTGAAATATGGCTTTGCTAACTGAATATTATTCTAAATGCATCAACAGCAGTTTGCTATTTGGTTCAAATTCTTTTTAATGAAAGATGAGCAGAACGTCATGTTAAAATGATGTATTGGATGTGCACATTAATCTCCTTCTCCATTCCTAAACCTCACTTAAAAAGAGAAGAAATCAAACCGAAGGCACAATGGCATATGGACAAAGAGACCAGGAAAAGGAGTCATCACCGACATTGTAGCAGCTGAGAGCAAGGGGAAGAGAGGAATCTGCCTTGGCAGAGCACAGGAAGCCTGATTTCATACTGAAGAGCTCTCAAAAGACTAACAATCACCAGCACCGGGCACCTTTGGAGTGTGGGTGGCAGAGGCTACGCTGTGAGGACTGCTGAACAGTCTGCATCTGGGCCACCTGGACCTCTGTTCCGCACAGTGGGTGCTAGCCCTGCAGAGGCCTGGAGACTGGGTCTCAACAGACAGTAAGAGGGCTCTGCACTGAAGGAACACAAGTAAGGTCAAGGGCAGGAGGGGCATCCAGAAAACAGAGCAACTCACTGAAACCTTGCACAGGGCACACTGAGATCACCAACTTCCTTTTCCCACCTATCCCTGTACACTTTAAACCTAAAGGTGTATCCTTCAAGCAGGAAATGAAACAGTATTCTTGGGGGCAGCTGATCAACCCGATAGAAAGAACAGAATATATTGACTTAGAAGTCTCCAGCCTGATCACCCTACGGTGAAAAATCACAGTTAATGAGGCCCCTGTTTCCTGAGCTTCTGGCTAGTTGTCTTAGTCCATTTTCTGTAGCTATCACTGAATGCCACAGACTGGGTAATTTATAAAGAGCAGAGGTTTATTTAGCTTAAGGTTCTGGAGTCTGGGAAGTCCAAAATCATGGTGCTGGCATCTGGGGAGGGCCTTCTTGCTGCATTCTAACATGGCAGAGGGCATCGTATGATGAGGGAGAAAAGAGGGTGCCCTCTTCTCATAAATCCACCAATCCCACTGCAAGTGCCCCCCATGACCTTATCCAATCCAAACCACCTCCCAAAGACACCGCCTACAAATACCACCCAACACATGCAATTTGACACATTCAGAACAAAGCAGTTGCTTAGGCCCCTCTTTTAAATATATACGGACAGCAAAGAATCACCAGGCATTGGCAGGAAGTCCCTAATATTAAAAAGTCCACAACAAACAAAGAAAAAGTAACATGGATGAGACACTATACAAGGAGAATAAACTTAAGAAAAAGCCATCATTAATAGCCTCACAGAAATAAGATATGACATCTGCAAAACAAAAATACGATACAATATAAGCAGATTCAAAACTCATGTAAATCAAAAGGAAAAAAGCAGGAACAACAAGATCAATAGAAGGATTAGAAGGACACGGTGAAAATATCTCCCAGAATGAAGAGATTTTTGAGAAGTGGATGGAAAATAGGGAAGAAATTAAAAAAAAAAGAGGACAAATTGTGGAGACACAACATCCAAGCAATAGGAGTTGCAGAAAATGGAGAAGAAATCATCGGAAGAATAGTTGAGGAAATTCTCTTAGAATTGAAAGACATACAATTCTAGACTACCAGTGTTCACTAAATGCCCATTAAAGAGGATTAAACTGGACTCGCAGGCACATCATTGCTACCTTCACAACAATGGGACAGAGACGCTACCGCCATGGGGCTAGAGGCGGTGTGGGGATAATTTTAGGAGCCGTTGGACTGAATTAGCATACTCCAGTCGGTTTCAGTATGCTTTTAGCGGTGAAGCGTTGTTTCTGGGTGTGTGGGTAAGGATGTTGGTAGAGAAGACTGGTGTGTGAGCCAGGGAGCTGCCTAGGGAAGAACTTTCCTCCAGTGTGGACAAGCACCAGTTCACCAGCTGGGGGTCCCGGTGGACAGAAGGACAGGGAATATGAGGATTTGCTCTCTGTCCTGCAGCTGTAACACATTTCTTCTCCTGGCCCAGGATACCAGAACTCCAGATTCTCAAACACACTGCAAGTACTTTTTCTTTAGCTAAGTCACAGTGTAAAAGATACTTTCCAATGAATATTTTTTGTACATTTTGCCTCAAAAGACTTCCAAATTCACAAAGAAATGCCCATTTATAGTCCACAAAATCAAACTTGTGGCATTTTTAAATTTTTTATATCTGTGAATTAAGAATTTTAGTTAGGTATAAAAATTAGTTTGTATCATGATGGATGGTACTCCAGCTATGCTACATTAAAAATCTAAATTTTAAGCATGACTGGAATTATAGCACAAGAAGCCCATGTTTTATTTGTGAAAATATTTTCCATGTAAATTATCATAGATATAGTTGTTCCACTCATTCAGTACACCCGTGCAAATGTGTAAATTATTGTCAGTTTATAGAAATATTGAAAAAAACATATGATGAATTTAATGATGTGAGCACTGGGCTGATTGGATGAAGGGTGGAAATTTTTTTACAAAGATTTGCTGCACTAACTCCAATTCAAGTTTGCTTCAAAATAAAAAAATTCTTGCTAAATATTAAATAGTCAAAGAGAAAATATGGCGCTATCATTCAACACATGAATGGGCTAAATTTGAAATTCCCAGGAAAGGAAAAAACTTATTTGTGACCTAGCAACACAAGAACAAAGATTTATCCTGAAATTGAAGCTTTTCATAATAAAAATCAGTAATAATGATTGTGTATATTTTCTAACATGAATCAATATGTAGAAGATTTTAATTAAAAGTAATGGCATACTGAAACCAGCTGAAGTATGCTTTGTTGGTATTGGAAAAATTAGTTTCTTTTCAATTTATATAGTATGTTTAAATTCTGTGTTAATAATTCTAAGTTGACTCAGGAGTTACAGTCAACTTACTTAACCTGAAAATAACTTTGAAATTGAATTTTTTTTTATTGCTTAGAAGTTATATTGATTCTTTAGAAAGAGATGAACCAGTTTTGTTTTTGTGAGTATTTAAAAACTGACTTTTCAATACTTGCTTCCATTTCTGGAAAATGTTTAAGTGTTTGTTTGGTTTTCCTAAACAAATTGAGCATGTAAATCTCTGTAAATTTCATGAAACCTAAATATAGATTAAATATTTCCAGTGAAAATTTAGTACCCAATTTAAGATATGCTCTAAGTGTAAAAATACAAACTGGATTTTGATGACTTGGTTCCAAGAAAAGTATAAAATATCTTGCTAGTCATTTTTTTGTTGCTGTGAGATCAAAATACAAGAACCTTTTCAGAGGTTCAGTCTACGGACAGCAGACTTCACCGCTCCGGGCCCCGGGTGAGGCAGAACATCAGGGCACAAGTGTGTGGTAGAGGAAAGCAGCTCAGAACCTGCAACCAGGAAGCAGAAAGAGAGCTCTAGCTCATCAGGGACCAAAAAAATGAGCCCCAGTGGTGTGTCCCCAGCGACTCACCCCCTCCAGCCGCACCCTCTCTGCCTCCAGTCACCGCCCAGCTAATCCGCATCAGTGAGTGAATCCACCAATTAGGTTACACTTCTCAATTATTTCATCTGCAAATTCTTGCATTGTCTCACACAAGCTTTTGGGGGACATCAAGTCTAAACCATGACATATCTCATTGTGACTTTTTTATATTGAGTACATGGAAATGATAATAGTGCATTTTAGAGATATTGGATTAAATGTATTATTTGAATTAATTTCACCTGTTTATTTTTAATTTCCTTAATGAACTATGAGGAAACTGAACTCACATCTGCACTTCATGTTATCATTCTATTGGATAGGATTAGTTGGTGTATTGTTTCATCAGGGTTTGTCTTAACAACCACAGATATATGAACACATGTTATACACCAGAAATTGTGCTAAAAAATTTGCAAACAGGGAGCTGGAGTGGTGGCTCAGCAGTAGAGTGCTTGCTCGGCCTGCACAAGTACCTGGGCTCAAACCCAGTACCACATACACAAGGACCTGGGCTCAAACCCAGTACCACATACACAACTAAATGTCAGAAAAACTAAAATAACCTGATGATAAAAATAAAAAAAATTTATCCTCCCTCCACCTCTTTCTCTGTCTCTTTAAAAAAAAAGATTTTCAAACACATTTAACTTCAAAATCACTCATTTAACTTCAGAAACAGCAATGAAGTATGTTTACTGATAAGAAAATTGAGACTCAGAGAGGTCAAGTAATTTTCCTAAGGTCAAACAGCTAGTAAGTAGTATAACCAAACTTCCAACTCAGGTCCCCAAACATGTCTACTTCCTCAGGACTGTGACATCTAGTACGAACTCAGTAATAGTGTTCCCATGTGTGAATTTCTTCCCTGCATTTCTCGAGAAATTTATGCTTTCAAGTACCAAGAAAAATCAAGAAATGGGAACACACAATGTACGGTCATTCTTCTATGAGAATTAAAAATAACAATGCAGAGACATTGCTGGTCAAAGGTGTCCACAATGTCAAATCAAAAGCAAGGGCAGGAAATGCTGTGTGGAGCTGCAAGTGTGGGTGGCAGTTTCTGAGAACTGGAGGGAGCGTGGAGGAGAGGAACAGCCCCAGGGCGCTGGCCAGTCCCACGTGCCGCTATTTGACTGTTATAAACATTCAGCAATTGTCCTGCAGTGTTCACTGCTATCAAGCAGCCATTCTTCCAAGTTCAACAAATATCAATACGTTTCAATGTGCAGCAAGCACACACACTCTCTGGGTGGGAATCAGAAGGAATCAGGGCTGGAAACAGTATTACCAAGTATAAACATTTTACAAGGGCTACCAAATTTAGTATTAAATAAAAATGTATAGATATCCGTAACAAGTGAGGAGCAAGAACAATATTGGACAGCATTTTAAAAATAAGTTATGATTTGGTACTTCCTGAGAATTACCAAGAATTTCAGTTTTCTTAATTCCGGAATGCCAAAGATTGCTGTCAGAAATCTGAAAATGGTCCTCAGCATCTTAACCTTGAAGACTGAAGGGGAGGAAAAGGCAGGGGCGGTGAGGATCCGCTGGGGTATTTCTCACACACGAGTAGGAGAGAAGGAGGAAAGAGCTGGACACCGAAGCAAATAAATCTACAGCGGTGGACAGAAAGTTTTGTTCTCTAGTACAGAAAAAGTTAGGGCCGTCTGCTGAGGAGGCAGGAAACGGCCAGCAGAGGGTCCTTAAGAGATGTTAAAGCTTTTCAATTGCCTGGATGGGGATGAGAGATGAGAGTAGCTTTGGTGACACCTAGAAAGTTTGCTTATTTATTTGGTAGCAGGGATTGAACCCAGGGGTGCATAGCCACCGAGTCACATCCCCAGCCTCCCCCAACCCTTTGTTTTGTTTTTTTTTTTTTGAGACAGGGTCTCACTAAGTTGCTGAGGCTGGCTTTGAACCTGTGATCCTCCTGCCTCAGCCTCCAGAGCCACTGGGATTACATGTGTACACCGTCACGCCCAGCCACCTGGAAGGTTTCATGGACACCCCTGAGCTCTGGCTGAAGTCCCAAGTGCTCACTAGAGAAAGGAAGCCACGACAGGCCCCCAGTGTTCAGAAACCTTTGGATTTTCTGAGGGGACATATGGGTTCCATTTGCGCACATGAGCACAGCCACACACGCTCTCATGTGCCGCAAGCAGGACATGTGACGTCACTAACAAGCTGCTATGCAGAGTCCACGGGGCCCCAAGGTGTGAGCTGTCACACGGGTGAAGTCAGTGTCACCCAGGGTGGTCTTCCAGGAAAGAAGCCCCTGCAAACAGGATGTGAATGGGGTGAGGAGCGGAGGGCACACCCCGGCACACTCAGGCTTTCAGACCCACTTGGATGCAGCGCCGGGCAAGGTGGCTTTTGCTGCTGTGGACTCACGCTGCGTTTCAGCCCTTGCCTGCAAACCACGCCCTTGGAGGAGCCCAGATTTAGCCTCTTCTCAGTGAGCTAAAAGCCAGGTGACCTGGTTTCCAATCCCAGCTGGAAACAGCTCCACAGGCAACGCGGGCTTCTCTGGCCCCCGCTTTCCCGCTGCAGGACCAGCAGGACGAGGGCCTGGCTGGGGCGCTGCACCCGCCTCCCATGGCGCCATGCTGGCTTTCTGATCCAAAGCACAGGGACACAGGCAGGTCATCTCCAGCGGCAGGAGTTGTGGTAGGAATATCAGAACAATGAGGCAGGCAAGAATCACAGATGAACACAGGTGTGGGCCTCAGCCTGACCACGAGCAGCCGGGAAGGCAGTTTTGTACTGGGAAGAGTGTTGAGAGTCCAAGAAGCCCTCTGTGATCCATCTGCAGCAGCCAGGCGCTCACCCTCCTTAGCTCTGGTGTCCTATCCTCGCACGCGCGCACACATTCTCCTTGGGTGCCTGCTTTCTTCTGTCTCGTGGGCCTCTCCGAGGAGAGACTGACTGGTTCAGCTACTCTCAGCTAATCACCCAGCTATCTGGTTTGGACCTTTGGGCTAAGCCATCTCACAGAATAGCTGTTCAAACTGCAGATCAGCTGCCCTCGGATCAGGTTTCCAGTGCAGCCCTCTCAGCTAGGATCTTGGAAGGCACAGCCACGGGGAAAAAAAAAAAAAGTGGCCAGTCTGAACTAATGACCGGAACAGGACACTCCCTCTTGGGACTGTGAGATGGCAGTCATCCTCCCCTAGTCTCCCTCTGGCTCTGACACTGATGGAGGCTAACCTCTTCCAACCCTAACCTCCGTCTCCTAATGGCATTTGTTGTGGGCTGAGCTGGCTGGCTTACATTACCCGCTGCGATTATCTCAACACTTGTCCAAGTTAGAGATCCCCTCTACAGAAACAGAGACTAAGATGTAGCAAAGTTAAGGGCACCTGGATCATCAGCAGCAGAGTCAGGGACAGACCGCAGGTCGACGTAGCCGGAAGACCTACCTTCTTTGTATTCTGTTACCCTTGTTTCTCCTTGCAAAAGCTTTACAAGCAGTTTCTTCTTTGGGTTCTGCATCCCAATGAGCAGCTACTGATTTGAGAAGAGTGACCAGGGTGGGATTCTGACAGCGACAATTCACGCATATCTGCCTCTCCACACAGAAGTACCAAGAGCTCTCAGGCCAGCCCTGACAACAGCTGGCCCGGCCACCACCACAGCAGCCACTCAGCAGTCCCCTCCAGGTGCAGCTGGAGAAGCAGAGGAGCAGCCCAGAAATAAAACAGATCGATTATTCTCTGGGTGTAGTTTAAACCATATCAGGAAAAAAATGCCTATAAATAAAATTGGCTAGCAGTCCCGGCAAACCAGTGCAAGTAATTATGTCAACTTGATGGCAGTAATTATTTTTCATAAAATTCAGTTGCTTCCCACCTCCAGTAAATCTTCCCTAAGATAATTCTGCAATATGTATTCATTATATATAAAACCAGGAGTCATTACCAAGTGTGCTATGAATATGCATTGGATTTTATACCTTCTCTGGAGACCTTGAACTGTCTGTGGTTCCCATGGCCATTGGCAAACCAGACCATAGCGATGCCATCATGGGTTTTGGGCTAGGGTTTGGGGTTGTGGCATGGCATAGTGTCAACTTTCCAACACTTTTTTTATGAGAAACTGCCAGTGTCAGGGAGGAGACACTAATAAGGTGGTGGCAGAGTGTAAAATGCAGATTAGGAGAGTTGGCAAACAGAACTCCTTCCTTTTCCCCTCCCCTCCAAGTCAGGGCTCCCTGCTCAGGGACAGTGAGTGGTGGACATGCAGCAGTAGTTCCCTCCTTTAGGGAGCAGGAGGCTGCGTACCAGTCCCAACCTTGCCAGTCACCTTGGGCTGTGACCTGATAAGCCTCATCACTTTTATGGGCATCTGGTGCCTTATCCATGAAGATAGGAATTATGCTAACTACTTTTTAAAAAAGAATGATGACTATTTTGAAGAGCAATTTTAAGTTCACAACAAAACAGAGCAGAAGGTACAAAGATTTCCCCTTACACCTCCTGCCCTAGCGCATGTACAGCCTCATTATTAACACCCCCACCAGAGTGTTAAATTTGTCACAATTGCTAATCCTACTACATTGACACAAATATCACCAGAGACCACCATTTGGGTTCACTCTTGGTGTTGTATATTTGGTGGATTTGGACACAAGTATGATGTGTGTCTACCATTATGTGGAGTGTTTTCATTGGCTCCCAAATCCACTGTGCTCTACCAATTCATTTGTCTTAGTCTGTTCTGTGCTGCTATAACAAAATACCCGAGATTGGGTAAGAGAATTTTTTTTTCCTCAGTTACAGAGGCTGGAAAGTCCAAGATCACAGTGCTGGCAGGTTTGGTTATCTGGGGAGGGCTGCTCTCTGCTTCCAAGACAGCACCTTGTTGCTGTGACATCTGGAGGGGAGGAGGAACACTGTGTCCTCACATGGCAGAAGGTGGAAGGGCAAGTGAGTCAAATTCTACATGAAGCCTTTTTGTAAAAGGGCTTTGGCCCCATCTGCCAGGGGAGCAGCCCTCACCACCTCATCACCTCTTAAAGTCCCCACCTCTTAATCCATGACATTAGCGATTCTGTTTCAACACCTGAATATCAGAGGTGATGTGTTCAAACCAGAGCATCACTCCTCCCAAAATTAATCTGGTTTAGCAAATCTCCTGTAAGAACCTATCTTGTGCCAGGCACTGTCTTTAGTGTTGCAAGTCCTCACCTTCTTCATGGTTATGGTCCAGTGGGGAAGAGAAGCCAGCCTTGAGAAGGTAATTACAGGTGTGCTGATTAACACACTGGTGAAATAGAGGGTGCAGCAGGGGTGGGGAACGGGGAAGTGAATCCAGCTCATTGGGGAAGTGGTGACACTTAGATTAGGGTGCAATAGGTGCCACTCAGGTGATCCCCAAAGCAGAAGGGAGAAGTCTGTGGCAGAGGAAGGGTGCTGATGGCCTATACAGAGCCTGGCACTCATGGAGGGTGGGAATCCTGTTGTGACTTCTCCACAAGCCTGGCGGGATGCTGGTGGGCCCTGGCCAGGTGTTTGCTGGATAGATGACCATCCCCATCCCATAACAACCCACAACATGGCCATTGTGGTCTGGACTCCACAGTTAGGAACCTGGTCCAGCCCCACAGTCTGCTGGGGCAACATCTGCCAGCCTCCAAACCTGTTCTCTGTCCAGATGTGAGGGCCAGACGAGGTCCAAGAGGCAACAGGAGGCTGAGACCTACGAGCTGCTGCGCTAAGAAATGATGATCCCCTCACGGCGTTCCTGTCTTTCTCTTTCGGAACAGCAACCACTGGACTTTTTGCTCCTGTGGCAGCTGCCCAGGTGCCCTGTTTCCTGCTGGGATGTGACCTCAACTCACAGACTTCCACTCCTGCGCTTGCCCCCTCCATCTGCACCCGAACTGGCCGTTCCAAGGAGCAGCCCTCCTTCTGAGGACAGAGGAGCCCAGCTGGACCAGGTTGGGAGGGCTCCCCAATCCCCGTCAGACCCTCCCAGGAGCTGCCAGGAAGTCGCCATCCAGGCAGGAGCATATATTTCCATAGTCATTGGTTACTTACCATCCACTTACAAGGTTGACAAATCCCAAACAGACACATCATCTCAACTCCGGAAACAAGGGAGTCCCTACCACCTCTCTTCAAGTTTGAGTTGGCCCTGTCAGCCGTGCCAGGGGACCTCTACTTTGATTTTAATGCTCATTACTTCAGAGAAAGTTCCTCTGGTCTTTGGTCTTATTTGAAACTGATTCCCCATCCCTAAAGACCCTCACTACCACCTTCCCCATTTCCCAAGCCAGGGGAACAGAGCATTATTGGAGACAGGATCCAGGGAGAGTCCACTTTCTCCCCCACAACCCAGATTCTAGACAGACTACGGCTGTGGTCGCCCTGAAGCTGCCCCACAGCCCTTTCTCTACCCTACTTGCCGTGATCCTACCCACTCAGGACGAAAATCCACACAGCTGTATCCCTGGACAGCTCTTCTACTGCTCTCCATCTGATTGTCACAATTATCACAGGATTGTTACGGGCTCATGTCGGAAAATAAAACAACATGGAAACAAGGACAACGTACTGGAAGATGGGAGGGTCAGATAATCACGCTTGAAAACCCAGTTTGGTAGAGCGTACTGATCATACGCACCTGGGCATACGAAACAAGAGCTGCAGAGAGCTCAGCTCATTTAATAAAGGGTATTCAAGGTGGTCGGAGAGATAAATGCCACTTAAGACAGGATCTGCTGAAGTATTCTGAGTTTGATTTGCAGTCATTCGATGCATTCAAAAGACAGAGTGCACCGACTGCTGGGCTGTTCCCTTAGCTCCATGGCAATGCACTGTTGCATCCCCTACACACGTACTCCAGGCTGGCCAGCAGTTCCTCGCTGGACAATTCAAGTGAAGATCAGAATTAGAATTGGTTCAAAGTCTAAACACAGGAGGGGATGTGTGGTTACATCTAGCTTCTTCCCTGGAGCACTTGATGGTCAGGACTGGGTCTGTGCCCACCTCCTGGCTGGTGCCTGGTAAAGAGATTGTGCTCTGGGCCAGAGACGGTGCTTGCTCCTTGAGTCACGTGGGAAAAGGATGGACACATAGGTAAAACAGGGACTCTGCAGGCAAGACGCACTATCCCCAAGATCTCCTCCACATTGTCCAGGAGTCTATGCAAAGCGCAGGGGCAGAAGGAAGGGTGTGGAAAGGCTGAGGGGCCGGGGCAGGGCCAGCTTCAGAGGACCAGCCCTGACCACTCTCAAGCTTAGTCAGGGAACTCAATTCCTGAACACTCAGCTCCCTTAACATGTTCTAGACAAAAGTCCACCCCACCTCCTAGAGGAACAAACGCAAACATTTTCCTCTCCAGAGGTTAAGTGTTCATTCATTTTGCTCCTCCCTGAGTCTCCTGTTAAGGCATTCGTTGTCCACCTCTGGTGGGATTTAGTGACACATTGGCATTTGTGCCTTTCACACCCACTCCAGGTGTGTGTGCATGGATGTATCTCTGTATACTTCAGAGAGATCTCCTTTTAGCCACATTCCTAGCTTCTTAGTTGTAGTCTTCTTTCCTCTTCCCCCGGCGCCCATACAGCAGACCACACTCAGAGGCATGCTCTACCTCTGAGCTACATCCTCAGCCCTTTATATTTCATTTTGAAGCAGGATCTCCCTAAGTTGCTCAGGCTGGCCTCAAATTTACGATCCTCCTGCTTCAGCCTCCCCTGTCTCTGGGATTACAGGTGCACACCACGGTACCTGGCTACTCCACCTCCTTAGAGTCTCTCCAGCCACCAGATCTTTCTATGAAATTAGGGAGTGTGAACTTGCAGAGTTCCCTAATCTGAGGCTTTCCTTGTCATGCTTTACATGTCTTTCAAAGAGGCAAAGTTTGTGATTTTGAAGAAGTCCTATGTATTATCTTATTAAATTTGCTTTCTTGACTCTCAAATTTTTTCCTATGCCCAAGTTTGCAAATATTTTCTCCTGAATTTTCTTCTATGCATCTTATATTTAAAATTTTATATTAAATTGTAAATATTAAATTTATATTTAAAATTTTATATTGAATTTATATTTGAAATTTTATATAGTGTGATTAGGACTAGTGTCCACCTTTTCCACAGAGACACCCATATGATTGAGCACTATTTATTGGAAGGACTCTCCCCATGAACCACTCCACCCTCCTGTAGTGTACCGATCCATCACGCATGTTTGGTTCTACTTCTGATTCTGCTGTTTCCATTGATTTCTGTTTTCATCCATGTGGCACTGTCTTCATTACTACGGTTTTATAGCTAGTTTTAAAATCGGATAAAATAGAGCTGGAGTGGTAGCTCAGTGGTGGGGGCACTTGCCTGGCATGAGTGAGTACGCGAGTTCAAACCCCAGCACCATGTACACGATGAAGTGTTGGAGCAACAAAAAGCCACATGAAAAACTAAATTAAGGTGATTCTCTCTGTCCCTCTCTTTAAAATAAATTAAATAAAATCAGATAAAATCCTCCAACTTTATTCTTACAAAAAAAATTGCTTTTCAAAAGTCCCTTTGCATCTCCAAATAAATTCTAGAATTAGCTCACCTGTACTTTTTAAAATCATACTGGAATTTTTGTTGAGATTGTGATAAATCGATAGGTCATTTAGGGGAGAATTGCCATCTTAACAGTCTTGAGTGTTCCAGCTCTTGAACATGATATACCTCTCCATTTATTTAGAGTTTCTATAATTTCTTTCATTAGTTTTCAATTTTCAGTGTATAAGTACTTGACATATTGTTAAAGAAAGAGCTCAGTGATTTATAGACTTTGGGGCAGTATCTTAATTGAATTGTTTTTAAATTTCCTTTCCCAACTATTTGCTGATATTATATAAAAATGTAATTAATTTTGTATACAAACTTTCCACCTTAAAAACTTTGCTAAATCCATGTATTAGTGCTTATAGTTTTTTCAGATTCCTGAAGGATTTTTGTATGAACAACCTTATTGTCTGCAAATAGGGATAGTTTCTTATCTTCCTTTCCAATTTTTTTTAAGGGCTGGGGACCGAACTCGGGGCCATAGCATATGCTAGGCAAGCGCTCTGCCACCGAGCTAAATCCCCAACCCCTTCCTTTCCAATTTTTATGTCTTTAGTTTATGTTCCTTTTCTTGTTACAGTAACTAGGACCCCCAGGACAGTGTCCAATCAAGGTGGTAAGAATGGGAATCCTTGCCTTGTTCTCCGTCTCAGGGAGAAGATTTTAATCTTCATTATAAGTATGATGTTGGGTTTAGTTTTCACAGATACCCTTAATTAGGTTGAGAAAGATCCATCTCTTCCTAGTTTCTGAAAGTTTTTCATGAATGAGTATATATTTTTGTCACATGACTTTTTCTATTAAAATGATATAATTTTTCTCCCTTATTCTGTCAATAAGTAAATTGATTTGATTTGTTTTGAAATGTTACACTCAACTTGCATTTCTGGGTTAAAACTACTTAGCCTTGTGTAGGTGGTATACTATTGGATTCAATTTTCTATTATTATGTTGAAGATTTGTATATCAATCATGCTGGGATGGATTTGTTTTTTTATAATGTTAATGTCAGGTTTCAGAATTAGGTGTATCCAGGATTCATGAAAATGATGTACTGTGATCCCTCTTCCTCTATGTTCCATAAATTTTGTCCAGGATTGCTGTCATTTCTACCTTGATTATTTTAGAGAACTCAATAGGGAGTATCTAGACCTGGAGTTTTTTGGAAAAATTTTCATTAACAAATTCCATTTGTTCAGTAGATATAAAATTAGATTTTTATTTTATATGTATCAGCCTTTTGCTTTGAAAAATTTTTTGTTTTTAAAATGTTTATTATTTTCTGTCTTTTTTCTTTGGATTTAATTTCTCCTTTGTTTTCCACCTTCTTGAAGTGGAGCCTTAGTTATTTTCTAATAGGAATTTAAAGTTGGGACTTTCTTGTAATCATTGCACCAATTGTAGCTCACAAATTTTATTATATAACATCTTTGTAGTCATTTGACTCAAAATATTTTCTATCCTTTGTGGTTTTCTTTCTAAACCATTAATTATTAAAGTATGTTGCTTACTTTCCAGATATTTTGTATTTTCATCAACGTCTTCTTGTTTCTGACATTTGACTTTATTCTGTTGTGAGCACAGATTACATTCTGTATGATGTCAGTCCTTTTAAATTTATGGAGTATCATTTCATGTTCAGCATATGGTCTTTAGTGACTGTATTATGTGCCCTTGAAGAGAATGTGAGTTCTGCAGTTGAGTGTTGTATTCTATAAAATCAGTTAGGCTAAAGTAATTCATAGTGTTGTTCAGATCTTCTGTCTTTGATTATTTTTACCCAATTAATCCATTTACTGAGAGGCAGCTGTCAGAATCTCCCACTATGGTTGCTAATTGTTTCTCCTTTCCATTCTCTTAATTTTTCCTTTATATATTTTGAAGCTCTGTTATTGAGTGCATCAACATTAATTATTATCATATCTTTCTGCAGAATTACCCCTTTTATCATTATAAAATATGCTTATGGGAATACTTCTGGAGTTTATTTTATCTGATATTATATAGCTGTTCCACCTTTTTATTCTTTATATGTACAATGTTATTTTCCTGTCTTTTTATTTTCAATCTGTCTCATTATACTTAAAGCACATCACATGATTAGGTCTTTTTTTTTTTTTAACCCATTCTGACAATTTGTCTTTTAACTGGGGTGTTTAGTTTATTTCTGTTCAATGTAATTATTGATACATTTGGATTTGGGCTTCACATTTTGTTTTTCGTTTCCTGTTTGTACCATCTGGTCTTTGCTCTCCTATTCTTCCTTTTCTGAATTTTTTTGGACTCACTGCGTATTCTCTAGAAGTGTGTTAACTTCTCTATCTGCTTTCAGTTGTATTTATTTGCATTATTTTTAAACAAAATTGCTCTAGATATTTCAATATGTAACATTACATTTTCACCATCAACCTAGAGTTAATGTTTTTTATTTAAAACCTGAGACTCTTCTAAGTCCACACTAATTTTAATGTCCACTTTGTTACAGTTCTGACAAGTATTATATTTACACACTCTATAAATCCCACAACACTGTAAGATGTGTTTTAGAGGAATTAAGAGAAAAAGGTGATAGTTTGAAAGAACACTCCTACATAATTTACAGTTACCATTTCTGAGGATTGGATCTTCTACTGGTACCACTTTCCTTTAGTTCAAAAGAACATTATTTGGTGTTTCTTGGCGAATAGGTTTGCTGGTGATGGGTTTTCCTACCTTTTGTTCATCAGACATTTTCTCACTTTTTTCTTTATACTTTCCTCTGTGTGTGTGTGTGTATACACACATGTTCATATTTAATGCTTATTTATTTATTGGCTTAATATAGAATTCTGGGTTGATTATTTTTAAAAATAAATGTTAATTTTTCCTTTCAGCACTTTATTTTAAAACAGCTTTTTAAAGAAAAATTGCAACGATATAAAGACTTTTCATATGCTCTACACCCAGTGTGCCTTTTTATTACATCTTCATTAGTATTGTACATTGATAAAATTGATGAACCAGTATTTTCGTGAAGAGATGATAGAGAACTGGTACACCACTGAGGTCATTTCTACCTCAAAATTTTAATAGAATTCACCAACAAAACCAAAGGATCCTGGTGCTTTTGTTTTGGAAGCTTGTTAATTTTTTTATTAATTTTTCTTAATAGATTCAGGCCCATTCAGATTATGCATTTCTGCTTGCGTGGGTTTGAGTAGCTCAGTCTTTCGAGGAGTGTCTATTTAAGTTATTAAATGTGTGGGCATGGAGTGGTTTATAGTATTACTTTATTATCCTTTAAAGTCCAGGAAATCAGCAGATAAGCTCACTTTCATTTCTGATTATTAGTAATTTGTATCTTCTGTTTCCTGGTTAGTCTGGTTGGAGGTTCATCGATTTTATTTCTTTAAAAAATAACTTTTGGTTTTATTGGTTTTTCAATTTTATTGATTTCAATTCTAATTTCTATTTTGTTTTCTTTTTTTCTGCTTGCTTTAGGCTTAATTTGCTCTTTCAGATTTGGTTTCCTAAGATAGATGCTAGATTGATTCTAGATCTTTCTTTTCTAGTCTATGTTTTCAATGGTGTAAATTTCCCTGAAAGCACTGTTTTCACTAAAAATTTTGAAAAGTTGTATTTTATTTTAATTCAAAATATTTAAAATTTTCCCTTAAAACTTTTTACTCATGTGTAATTTAGAATTGTATACTTAGGGATTTTCCATCTCTCTTTTTATTAGTGATTTTTCATTTAATTTAATTGTGAGCTAAGAATATATTTTGTATGATTTCTATTCTCTTAAATCTGTTAAGGAGTGTTCTATAGCACAGACATAGTGTACCTTTCTGAATGTTACATTTAAACTTGAAAAGATGTGTACTCTACTCTTTTGGGGTAAAGTATTTTAGAAATGTCAATAAGATCAAGTTGATTGACAGTGCCATTCAGGTCAACTATATCCTCATCGATTTTCTGTCTGCTTCGTCAATCAAGTCCTCAAAGAGGCATTTGGAAGTCCCCAACTAAAGTAGTAGATTTTGTCAATTTCTTGAGTTGTCAGTGTTTGTATCACATGTTTAGATTTCTATTGTTCAGTGATTAGGTATTTAGAATTGTTACGTCTTCTTGGCAAGTTTGTACCTTTACCCCTTTGTTCCTCCTTAACCCTGATAATTTTCCATATTCTGAAATGTATGTTATATAAAATTCATATAGCTATCCCAGCTTTCTAATTATTAGTCTTAGTATGGTGGATCTTTCTCCATCCTTTTGCTCTTAGAATCTGAGTCTTTATAATTGAAGTAGTTTTCTTGTAGACACTATATAATGGAGTCTTCTTTATTCATTTTGATACTTTGTCTTGTGATTTGCATTTTTAGACTATTCATATTTAAAGTGATGATTGACGTGGTTGGATTCATACTTATTTTATTTATATTGCTATTATTTGCTGTTGTTCTTTATATATTCCCCCCACTTTTTTCTACCTTTTCAGGTTGTAATGAGCATTCTCTATTATTTTATCTTCTCTCTTATAATATCAACTATCCTTTATCAGATTTTTAGTTGTTGCCCCAGGGTTTTCAATATACATCATAAACAAATATAACATCTTCAAGTAATACTCTAATTCCACATGTGATGCAGGTGTCTTATGATAGAAATTTGCCAAATCTTTTCCATCCCCACATCATTGCTGTCATTTATTTCACTTTTTCGTATGCTGCAATCATCCAATATAGAGTTATTATCACTTTAAACATATAAGTCTTTTATATCAGGGATAAGACAGAAAAAAATGCATTTTACCTCTATTTCTTCTCCAATGCTCGTCCTTTCTGACCCATATCATTTCTCTTCTCTGAATAATTTGTTTTAACATTTGCTCAGAGCAGGTTGCTGGTGATAAATTCCCCGTTTTTATTTCAGCTTCACGTTTGAAGAATAATTTTGCTGTTTTAGTCAGCTTTTGCATCACTGTGACCAAAATACCTGACAAGAGTAATTTAGAGAAAGAAAAGCTTCTTTTAGCTTATAGTTTCAGAAATTCAGCCTGTGGCCAGCTGACTGCACAGCTCTGGGCTCAAGCTAAAGCAGACGGGCATGGCAGGGGAAAGCAAGAAGCAGAGGAAGAGAGCTTCCATTCACCAGAGACAAAATGCAAACTCCAAAGGCATGCCTCAGGTGACCCACCTGTCTACGGATTAGACTAACTCTCCCTGTCGAAATATTCTACCTCTCAACATTCCTGCATTGTCTCGCACACGAGCTTTTGGGGGACACATCATATTCAACCCATAACACATTGGATATAGAATTATAAGCTGGTGTGTTTTTTCTTTCAATACTTCAAATTTTCACAACTTTTTCTACCATATTTTTTTTATGTGAAGTCCACTAAAATTCTTATCTTTGTTCTCTTTTTCATGTCTTTTTTTTTTTTTTTTTAAGAGAGAATGGGACAGGGGGAGAGAGAAAGAATCATTTTTATTTAGTTTTTCATGTGGCTTTTGTTGCTCTGACACTTGGTCGTGTACGTGGTGCAGGGGTTCGAACCCACACCCTCATGCATGCCAGGCAAGCACCGTAACCACTGAGCCACCACTTCAGCCTCCTCCTTTCATTTCTTTAAACACTATCTCTTTGTCTTTGGTTTTCAGCAATTTGAATACACTAGGAGATTTTCGGTGTTTATCGTGTTTAATGTTTTCTCAACTACCTGAATCTATGATTCAGTGTCTGGCATTAATTTAGAAAAGTTTTCAGTCATTGTTACTTGAAATCTTTCTTCAACTCTGTTCTATTTTTCTTCTCCTTCTGCTATTCCATTTACACGTGTTTATCTTTTACAATTGCCCCACGGTTCTTAAATGTTTTTCTCTTTGCATTTTTGCCTGAGAAGTTTCTTTTGACCTATCTTCAAGTTCACTAACTCAGCCACTATCAGGGTACTGATGAGTCCATCAAAAGCATTCATCATTTACGTTAGGTTTTTTATTTCTAGTATATCTTTCTTTTTAGAGTTTCCGTCTCTCAGCCTACATTATGTATCTTTTCTTTCATGGTATCTCCTTTTTCCATTAGAACCTTTAGCATATTAATCATAGTTGCACCAAGTTCACTATCTGATAATTCCAACATCTGCATCATATGTGAATCTCACACCTGCTTTGTATCTTCAGACTTTGTTTTTCTTGTGTTTTAGTATACCTTGTAATTTTTTTTGTTGAAACCCAGGCATAGTGTATTGAATAATAGGAAATGAGGTAAATAGGTTATTGGTGTAAGATTTTATGCTAATCTGCTTTAGAGTTGGGTTATGTTTAGTGCATTCAAGTGAAGGGGCCAGAAACTTCAAATTCCTATCATGGCTTTATTTTCATCTCTTATCCAGAAAGAGATTTTGTCTTCAACTCTTTCAGCTGTAATTCCCAATAATTATGCTGGAGCCTTTTTGATTTGGCAGCAAAGTGTAAGGGAAGGAAGTATTCAATGTTCATATGATTAAATCATAACGTTTGGGTGAGCCTGCATCCCTGAGTTGTGACTTCCACAGGTGTTTCTTAGCCTTTCCACCACCACTGTCACCTTACATGAGACAAGAGACTACCACAAGGCTCTGGTGAAGCTCTTTTCCTTGGAGGATAGGTTTCTGCTCTGGAGAATGGTCTTCTCACAATGGTTCCCTTTCTCTAACCCCTGCCAGAGCCATGAGGGTATCTTCATTGGCCAAGTTCCTAGTGGTTAACCTAAAGGGGGGTCTCTAAGACTGTGTCCCCCCAGAGTTTCTCACTCTTACACTGAGACACTCAGCCTCCAGAAATTCATCAAAGTTACCATTAGGTAACTTTTACCAGGTTATGGCTCAGTGACTTCTGCTCCAGATAAACAGAGCTTGCCTGTGACACTGGATTCATCTCCCTCTCCAGGTTTCAAGGTGGCAGTGTGCTCTGATATCTCAGTTTGTTGGTGGGACCATGAAAGCTGCTGACTTTCCATTTGTTCAGTTCCTCCTTGTGATAAGGTCAGAAGTCACAACTTCCAAGCTCCTCACATGTTGGAGCTTAAACCAGAAGTCTCTTTCAGCCTTTAAAGATGCTTCTATCTTTTGTCTTCCATTGTTTCTGAAGGGAAGCCAACCATTATTATTTATGTGGAATGTGTCATTTTTATCTTGCTGCTTCCAGGAGATTTTTGTATTCAGTGTTTAGCCATTGATTTGTATGCACCCGGGAATGCTTTGTGTATGGTGCGTATGTGGTGGGGCAATTCCACACATTTCTAGAATATATAAATTTATATATTTTGGCACATTTTGAAAAATTCTAACCAATGTTCCTTCAGATACTCTTTTCCCTTCCTGTTACATTACCTCTGCCTTCTTCTGAGATTGCAGTTCCATGTGTCTTGGACTTTTTTGATATCATTCTACAGCTAAGAGTCTGTTCATTTTGTCTAATCATTTCTCTGACAGATTGGATGATTTCTATTATCTTTCTTCAAGTTCATGGCCCCTTTTCCCATATTTTGAAACTCCTCTATGTTGTGTGCATGTGTGTTTGTGCTTATTATAATATTCAATTTTGTGTCATGTTGATGAGATTAGTTTGGAAGATGAGCTATATCTTGGATTCAACCTTTGTGGTTCCTAAGAGAGGGAAACAAATATATGCATGATTCTTTAAGGAGCCTGCACAGCAGGACCGTTTCTGCCCAGAGAGAGACAGGAGAATCACCAGAGACTCTGTCTGGACTGGCCAGATGGGCCAGGTTTAATCAAAGAACAATCTTAGGTCAATGAAGATAATGAGGACTTTACATCCAATGTGAGTCAGTGTCATCAGCGGTGGGCCACTTGAACACAGGTGTACCTACTCTCCATGGCATCTTGAAAACATGCCCTGGTGCATTTCTACCAGAGAAGTGGTGTGGATGAGACTGGAATCCTATAGGGATTCTATTCTATTCCACAGAATAGAAGAAATAAAGTGAACCATTGTGTTAGCCAGTAGATGCATTTTTTCCCTTCTAGTCATTATTATTTAGAATGTTCTCCCAGCGCACTCTTTCCAGGACATGTGGAGTGAGTCACAGAGGAGAAACCTGGTTGACATCATTTCAACTGAACAATCAAACAGCATCACCGTAACTGAACTATCAAACTTCAACCTCACGTATGCTGGACAAACAGATGCTAGGTTCCCCTACCGCACCTGCTGTGAAATGCAATATCATCGCCATCCAATCCCTGTAGAAAATGTTTAGCCTAAAACAGATCATGTGGAAGCACTCAGAAACATTCAAATTCTGCAAAACAACTTGCCAGGGCTCCTCCTCACAACCATCAGTATTGTCTTAAAAAAAAAAAGTCAGGGAATCAGTCTAGATTAAAAGATTCTAAAGAGACATAGCACCAAGATACAATATATGCTCCTTGATCATATCCTACATATTTTTAAAATCCAGTTATAATGGATTTTGGAAATTTTGAATATTGACTATTTAGCTGATAATAGCTTTACATCAATGTTGAATTTCTTCAAAGTGATATTAGTAGTGTGGTTATGGAGGAGAATTTGCTATTTGTAGCAAGATATCAAATTGATTTATTTAGATGAATAATATGTGATATACTAATTTTAATTTTAATATATAAATTAAAATATAAAAGTAAATTTTAATATAAATATAAATTTTAATATTAAATACATATAGAAAAGTATACAGATTATAAGAGCACATCATTGTACTTTTCTTGAAACTCTCCTGTAGGATCAAGTATTTTTAAATAATATTTTGGTGGAAAGAAAGCAGTGGGGGCTGGAGCGGTGGCTTCAGCGCTTGCTTGGCAAGCACGAGGACCCGGGTTCAAACCCCAGCATCACGTACACAACTAAGTGTTGGAGCAGCAAAGGCCATGTGAAAAACTAAAGTTGTTTCTCTCTTAAAGAAAGAAAAGAAAGCAGTGGTCAGAGACAAGGTTATACATAGTGTGAATTAGTTGCACACACCTAAGCAAACGGACTTTAAAACTAATGTTGCTTCTCCCTGATGTCTCTTCTACTTGGGGCAGATACCTGAGGTCAAGGTAAATTTCTTGGCATCTTACTATCCTCAAGCCTCCAAATCTCTAGTAAAGGACACAGTGAAACATCACAGTTCCTCTGAGTCTTGTGAAAGCGTCCTACCATAGACAGAATTCTCCACAGGAGAGAAGAGTTAAACCTGCAATTGTTCACAGGCTTGGAGATTTTTTCCAAACCAGGTGTTTGTCCCTCCTCCACCCCACTGCACAGCCTCTGAGAAGGGACTTGGGCAAACTTGCAGAGGTCAAAAGCAATCCTGAGTCCTTCCTTTTGAAGATTCTCATATTGGAAGTTCTCTGATGGGCTGGGATGATTAAATCTGGAGTCAACTAGAAGGAATGGACTCCAGGTAGATCCTTCCTCCTCCCTACAAGCTCTCCATCTACAGGCCAGGAAAGGCTGTGTGAGCAGTCAGAAAACAAAAGAATCATAGCCCTTCACCAAGGGTACACTCTCCCTACTGGTTGGTGTGGAAGACTGAGGGGGATTATGTGATCTCTTCAGGCAGGACCCTGTGGCTTTCTTCCTCCCCCTCTTTAGCCTGCACCAATGCCCTTCAGGCTGGGAGAGCCAGAAAATTCTTGGACAAACACAGTAGGGAGTCCTGAAAGAAACAAGACTTCCTGTGAACTTGGCTGTGGGGGTGGCCGTACTGATTAGTTGGAATATTACAAACAGATGCAGTCATATTTGTCTTCCAAGCTGGTAAAGCGAGTTTTGGTGTCATAGAGGTCAAAGGCTTTTCAAAGTCAAAGAAATGTTATTAATCTATTCCTCAGCTGCCAATCATACGCCCATACACGCTCAGCTCAAGGACCTATGTGCAAATGCGCACTTCCCTTTTCTCCCTCTTCTCTATCTCTCCCATACCTTGCCTTGCTCCCAGCAGGAGAAGCAGTGGAAGTGCTGACCCTGACCTGTGAAAGACAGGAAGGTGAGTCTCAAAGAACCCAGAACTCTAGTAACTTGGCTGCTCCCTTCAAAGATCCTTCTATACCCCCCACTGCCACTCTTTCTCCCACTCAGTGAGTAATAGTAGGCTTTAAATTCTACACAGAAGATTCTTGCTCTCTCTATATAAAAAAATCTGGCTTCAGATAAGGCCTCTCTTCTTCATTAAGTGATCCAAGAAAAAGATTGTGCATTTCCCTGAGATGGTTGGGTTTTGCATCTGGTCTCTGAGCCAGGACACATGTTTTAAGTAAAATCACACATACTCAAAGTTTGTTTGTATGGGCCAGTTTCTTCTGGAAAAATCAGTACTACTACATGAGGAATTTTTTGTTTTTCAATTCCAAAGTCATGAAGTATTTGGAACTCAGTACCCAGGGGTGTGAATTATGTCCTCAACTTCATTATTTTAATTATTCTGTTTTAGCATTTTTAGTACAATGTAATATATATATATATATTTCAACAAAGAAGAAAATTGATACAATAGTCCATCCCAGACAACACAAAATTATGTAATTTTACTCTTGGCAACATCCCTACGGCACTGACTAGAAAGGGTTTATGTTTACTGTGGGAGGAATATCAATTAAAAGTAAAATGTTCTCAAAAACTTTATACACATATGTTGGAGCCAAACAGCACAGGGGAACCAGAGTTCTTCCTGCTGCTAACATCAAGGTTTCGTTTTAAGACTAGGCAGTGTCTAGCAATGAATTTCAATACCTTCTGTGATGTTTTGCTGTAGTGTAATTACAGGAAGACATCCAAAGGCAAGTCCCTTTTCTAACAACACTGCCTTCATCCCAGCAGCCGGCCTCACTGGATGACACCTGTACACAGGACACTCAGCCAAATTTCTGTGGCTAGGGAAGCACCAGGAGCTTGCCGTGTTAAGATCAGGAAGGAGCTGAAGTGTGAATAAGCCTAATTTGCAGATAGCCTGAGGACTGAACTCTACATCCTCCTCCTAGAGGAGGTGAAAATTGTTCCATTAAAATACTGTATTTCACATGCTCTGAATATTTCAGCTTCCTGACAGGCATTCTTCTCAGAGCTGGGGAGGAAGCTTGACTCAGCTCAGCTCCATGGACACACGAAGTCCTGAGGCACAGGCTCAAGGCAGGGTGGCCTGGCAGAAACCAGGGGTCAGGAGAGCTGGGGGCAGATCCAGCTCCTCCACAGCTTGGGGCCGGGAATGGGACAGAGAGGACAATAGTGGGGGTGCTGGACAGGAGCTAATGGAAAGCCAAGGTCATTGTTCTGGTTCAGTCATTCCTTCCTGGAAAGAAAGCGTTTCTTGTGCTTAACCTCACGGCCTCAGATTTCCAGGATGTTGCTGGCTCCCTGCAGCTCTCTGGGGCCTGCCTATTTGCCAGGCTTCTGGGCCCAGGGACAGAAGGATGCAAGAGGAAATTACTCAAGTGGGACACAAAGAGAAAGCAGAGGCAGAGCAAAAGCTCTTAAAATGCCGCTCACACACATCTTCCAGTGCAAATTATAACCAATGAAACAGATGTCATAGTTTTATTGCTTGTTACAACTGTAAAGTGTATTTCACGGACCTTCTATTTTGTTATATTTTTTCCAAAAAGAGTATCATTTGGAAAATGCCCAAAATGGTAAAGCAAAGGGAAGAGAACAAATTTATAACTTCTAGAAAACAAATTTAACCTTTTGCAAGCCCTTCTCCAAATATGCCCAACTATGTGCACGATTTTCCGTCAAGTTGTCCACAGTGAAAGATGCTTCTGCCAGGAATCTCTCACAGTCCCTCCTGCACAACGTCGGGTGGATCCCATCAGGTCAGGCGGGGTTTTGATGGAGGGCTTTGCTATCACTTGGCACAGGAATGTTCTGAAAAGCCGAGTCCTCGCAGTGAGGACAGCACAGGCCAATGACCTTGGGCAGAGCGCAGGGGTGAGCGCGTGAGCTGGAGGACCTCTGTGGGGTGTAACAGTGGAGATTAACAGGGTCCGCGAGCAGAGGGCTCTGTCTGCTCTCTAAGGGAAAACTCGATCCATTTCTGAAGGCCTCCCCTGTGACAAAGGGGCAGATTTGTACTATGGTCCCAGAGGACCAAAGGAAGAACATAAGGGAAACGGGCTTTAGTTCCAAAAAAGCAAGAACATTTTACCACGCTGCCTAGGGAGGCAGCTTGATGCTGGCCTGCTATCGTTTGGATCGGGAACGTCTCTCTTTGCTTCCTTGGCTGCCATGAGCCAATCACCTCTGTTCTATCTCATGTTCCTCACCATGATGTTCTGCCTTACCACAGGCCCAAAAGCAACAGAGCCATCTCACCATGGGCTGAAACCTGGGATACCATGAGCCAAAGTAAACCTTTCCTCTTTTAAATCGTTTCTGTCAGGTATTTTATAACAATGAAGGGAAGCTGGCTGACACACTGACCTTGGCATAGCTCTAGCACACTCTGGATGGCTATTGCTGGGAAGGGTGTAGAAGGTGCTCTTGAGCTCCATGGATGGCAGAACCAGACTAGAACGTCTATTGTAAGCACTGACTCAGGGGAAGGCAGGGCCATAAAAGGACATTTCCCTAAGGAAGGAGTTTTCAGGTATCAGCATTTCAAGTTCCCAGCAAAGGCACATTCTGAAGAGGTTATTGCACATAAGTGCTGTAACTTCCCTAGGACAAGGACCTAATTTTATGCCCCTCTATAGCAAGTGGCACAATGTTTAATAGATTAATGAACAAGTAAAAAAAATAATCAAGATTGATCTGCTCTGTAAGGAAGGTGATGGGGTACTATGTACCTGAGTGCTGGGGTCAAGAAGAGGAGTTATGGGAGAAGGCTGAAGCATGTTGAGGCAAGATTATGAAAATACTTAATCACTAGGTGGAAGAATTTGCACTTCATATGGCAAACTAGCACACACCCCAGTTTAAGCAGAGGAAATGGTCAGCTCAGATTCTCAGAGTCTCCCTCAAATAACTTCTACCCAACTTCGCACTTTAAAACCCCCAAGGTCACATTCAAATATCCTCTAGCTCAGGATGGTTGTGAAATGTTCAGTGGAGTCTAAGATTTAATCTTTGAAAAGAAAAAAGACCTAATCCTTGCTGGGACCAACTGATCAACAACATTGTCATCCAATACCTCCAGAGACAGCTGGCCCCACCCAAGGTTTCCCCCTCTAGAGTTTCCTCTTGTTACTCCAAAGCAGGTTCTCTGCTAGGGACTACATTTCCCAGCTTCCCTTGCATCTACGTGGAACCACATGACAAATTTTCACCAATGAGAACCAATGTTTCAACAATGTGTTGTGGTTATGAAGTCAATGCCTTCTCCATCTTTTGTTTTGTCATCACCCAGGTGATTGAGAAGGACTCTGAGGCAAGAGGGAAGAGTTCAAGACAGAAAGAGCACTAAGATAGTGGATTTTGAATGAACACAAAGAAATGAATAATGTCTGAGGTTATAAATATGCCAGTTACCAAAGATACCTACTTATGAGATGCAGTGTGACATTTCAGTGGGAACCATTGCTGTGAGGTTTAAAAATAAAAGTGTGTTTTTATAAAAGGAAGATCCTGGCTCATAAAAGTCTGTCCAGGAATATCTGAATTTGACTAAGGCATGAATGAGAAATAAGTGTCTACTTGTTAAGGTGCTGAAAATTGAAGTTATTTATCACAGGGCTTGGGCTACCCCAACTCAGAGACCCTGTGGAAAGAGTAGAGACTTCAAGGGGCACTGGAAACGCCTGGCACAAAGGAGTTCAACAACCACTTAGTGGATAAATCAATTGAAACTCTCAGGCCCCCAAGGCTGTGGAAGGGACCTCCATTCCTCCTAAGGGATAGGATCTCAAGTCCCAGCCTGGTTGGGCGTAACGAGGGAGGGCAAGTGAAAATGGGCCCCTCAGAGATGGAGAAGGGTATGGTTGCAAGAATCTCAGGCACAGACCTTTCCACCCTCAACGCAGTGATAGTTTTGTTTTTTTACCCTCTCATTACTCTAGCCGCTGCACTGACCACCTGGCTGCCGGCTACAGTGCCCCTTGCATTCCAGGAACATTTAGTAATATCTGCAACATGCCAAGTGCAGAGGACAAATCAATAACTGAGACATGGTTCCTGCTCCAAGGAACAGGAGGCTGTGAGGGCCTGTGCCAAAGTCTCTAGAGAGGATGAAGCTGCTGCATTACACTGAGTAACTGGGCCCTAAGGAGGACAGAGAACCAGTGAAACTCTAAAATTATAATTTATCTTGAACCATCTGCAAGCTGAATTTTCAGGGCAACCAGCAGCCTGAAATCCAAGAAAAGGTATGAGCTGTCGATGCCTATAATCTCAGCTACTCAGGAGGCTGAGGGAGGAGGATCACAAGTTGAGGCTAGCCTCAGCAACTTAGCAAGACCCTGTCTCAAAATAAGAGAAATAAAAAGGGTTGTGGAAGGGCTGGAGCCGTGGCTCAGTGGTTACTGCGCCTGCCTGGTATTCATGAGGGCACCCAAACTCCACCACCATATACACAATGAAGTGTCGGAGCAACGAAACCCACATGAAAAACTAAATAAAATTGATTCACTCTCTCTCCCTCTCACTGTTCCTCTCAAAAAAAAAAAAAAGTTGGGGGAGTTGGGGGTGTAGCTAAGTGGTAGAATACCCCTGGCTTCAATTCCTAGTACTGATTAAAAAAAAAAAAAAAAAAAAAGTCCTTCCAAATGGAGATGATACCTGGGCAAGGCATGCAAGGACGAGATGGCAAGTGTAAAAGGAATCCCGCTACAGTTTTACAGAAATCAGTAGAGAGTAAGCTAGCACAGCATTTGCAGACACTGAGACTGAAGACCCGGAGGAGTTCACACACATAAGAACTGCCACCAAGTGCTCTCAAGGAAGCCTGGGGAAGGTGGGACAAAGGTAGAGGGCCTCCCTCTGTGATGCAGTTCTGGTTGTTGCTGCAGGAAAATCCTGAATCCTTTTCCAGAACTTCCTCCCCTGTATCCTCCAGCAGCTAGGAAATGGCTGAACCCTGCTGCTCCGGAACCCATCATAAGTGAGGAACGATGAGAAATAAAACCCTCAGGCCTGAGTAGGGGCAGGGAGCATCCTGGGTCCAGCTGGTTAGAGGTCTTCCCCCTGTGGGAGGAAGTCTGGAAGCTCTGCTCAGCACCGGAACAGTCTAAGACACTTGGCAGAGTTTAGCTGTCACAGGAAAGGGAAGCTTCAATCCCCAAATCAAGGGACACAGAGGGCTTGTCTGAGACTGAGGCTGAACCTCAACAGAGAATTGCCCTGTCTCTTCCACCAGCTCTGTTCAGGCTGAGGCCCCGAGCCGCCAGCAAGATCTCTTGCCTTCAGAATCACAGGTGATCAGGGACACTGAATTCTCCTGGGCATAGAGTTCCAAGCCTCAAGTGCACTGTGTGGACAAAGACCACTGAGGAGCCCCTCTTGCCTACTCCCCAGTTTCAGCCCTAGAGACATTCTATGTGCCGTGGAGAGAAAAGCAGGGAGAAGGGCGTTAATGTCAACGCATCCCATTTTAATATAGAGTCCCAACTTACAGTTGCTTGATTTATAATTTCTTCACTTTCCAGTAGTGTGAAAATGACCCATTGAGTAGAATCTGTACTTCAAATTTGGAATTTTGACCTTTTCCAGGTCTAGAAATATGTGGTTCAATGTTTTCTCTATTTTTTTCTTTAAAGAGAGAAGGACAGTGAGAGAGAGAGAGAGAGAGGGGATCAATTTTATTTAGTTTTCATGTGGCTTTCATTGCTCGGACGCTTTGTTGTGTACGTGGTGCTGGGTTTCGAACCCACATCCTCATGCCTGCCAGGCAGGCACCTAACTGCTGAGCCACCGCTCCAGCCATCAGTATTCTTTCTTGATGCTGGGCAGCCACAGGGAGCCACAGCTCCCACACTGGTCATCTTGGGAATAAACAACCCACACTCTATTTGTGTTGCTAAGCTATGATCCCCAACCCCCAGTTCTGTGTTGGGGATCAAGCCCAGAGCTTTAAGCATGCTAGGCAAGTGCTCTGCCACTAAGCTACATCCCCAACCCTTTAGGTACGTTAAATGCATTTGTTTCTTTGCTTTGGGGAAAGAAACTTTTTTTCCCACATTTTTATTGGTGCATTATAACTCTACATGATGCTGGGATTTGTTACATATTTGTACATGCATACAATATAACAATATAATTTGGCCAATATCATTCCTTAGTAATTTCCCTTTCCCTCCCCCTCCTCCCATTCTCTGGTCTCTTTCCTCTTTTCTAATGATCTCATTTTGATTTTTATGAGATCCCTGCCTCCCTCCATCTTTCTTTGCCTTTTTTTCCTTTCTGGCTTCTACACACAAGAGAAAAATATATGACCCTTAACCTTCTGCGTTTGACTTATTTCACTTAACAGTTTTATCCCTTTTCCTTTCATTTTTATTTATGGCTGAATAAAACTCCATACATACACATTTTCTTTATCCATTCATCTGTTGACGGACACCTAGGCTGATTCCACAGTTTGCCTCTTGTGAATTGTATGACCACAAACATGAGCATGCATGTATGACTACAGTATGATGACTTCACTTCTCATTAAACGCATTTGAGATTTTTTTAAATTAAGGAGTTGTACAATTATAAATGTGTATAAAGTAACAATATAATATGCACTTGATCTTAAACCAGTTACCCTCACATCACCCCCACCTCAGTCTCTAGATTCTTCTATATTACGCATTAAACACATTTCTGACTTAATATTTTCAACTCGGAAACGAACCCACCACAAGTTTAGAAGCATCTCTCCATCAAATGCGTTGGCGAGTGGCAGTTACAATTCAATAAAAATGGACAAAAATGTGGGTAAAGGATATGAAAAGACAAATGACTAATAAAGACATAGTAAAATGTTTAACTTCATTTCTAACTAAAGAAACAAATTTAAACAACCAAACACCTTTTCCACCTTCCTGATTGGCAAAGATGAAAATTTGATAACTACCTTGTGTTGAAAAAAGCATGGGGAAGAAGATTCTTGAATTAGGGACCTAGTGGGAGTTGGGACTGATGTGGTCTTTTTGACAGCAATTTGACATATATCAAAACTACTAAAACAAAGTGTCATTTGACCTAACCATTTCAATCTTACCTGGTTACCCAAAAATTATGCAGAGTCCAAAGGTTCTTGAAAATAGATATTTATATCTATGAATATAAATACTCATTGGGTAGTCCTCCCATGTATCAACCTATTGAATCTGTTTCCAAATTGTAATGGTACGGAAAGGTCCTAACGTGCCACCCAGCACAGGATCCGAGCCCAGCATTACCAGCCTTGTAAGCCTCCTCCAGACCACCTGAGAAGGCAGAGGGCAGCTCTGTTTCTGGCATTCTGTAGGTTCTCAAGGCTGTGCATTCAGAATGTGACAGGAAAGCCAATCAGACTTGGGGGGAATGTGAAAAGTAATCTAGCCAAAAAGCTCCCAGACTCTTAAGAAGGCCCACCTGCCAACCAGCAGATTGTGTTTCAGAAACTAGAAGGAACTAGCCGCCTGCTTTTTCTGGGAGGGCAAAGGAGACATAAGAGCTTTGATGAGCGCCTTGGGATGCTCTGAATCCTTAATTAAGTCAGCAGGAAAAATCTCAAGGCCCAAAGGCTGCCTCACCGCACAAGAGTAGTTCTCACAGCTGAGTCTCACATTGTAGCTCTGAGTTAGCTGAAGGCTTAACCTTAGGGAAAATAAGTTTTAAATAGTTGCTGAAAAGTTCTTTCCATTGTTTCAAATAAGATCATTTTAACTTCTTTTCCAGCTAAAGGACAACTTCCACCCCAATTTTTATAAATATTTTTTGGAGTTCTGTGCTTGTAAACCAAATATCAGGCATCTCCAACTGTTCATGATCTCACCTGGAGATCATACGAGTCAGGAAATGAAACAAATTGCCCTCCTGATGAGAATAGCAGGTACCCTCCAGGCTACATTTGCAAACCACATGTGCAAACCAGCTTGGAAGAACTGGCTGCGCATACACCAGCAACTAAAGCCACACTTCTATCATTTGATGACCTAGTTCCTCCATCTTCATATTTGCATAGACTCAACCTCAGAATTTTACCTGGACTTGGAGCCTACCATGAATCTTTAAATCCCTAAAAGATAAGTCCCACTTAATTTCCTCCACAGCAGCAAGTTCAGCCTGCTTACCTTTCATGTGACCTTGAAAGAATAGCGGCACAGTGGGAATTGGATTTAGAGAGGCCTGGGTTTGAGTCCTGGCTCCGTCATTAATCAGGTACAGCAGTTTTGGACATATTTCACCTCTTTGAATCTCAATTGCTTCATGTGCTAAGTGAAAGATACGCATCTTGCAGCAGCTTGAATTAAACAAGATTGTGCAGTTATGGAAGTTCCTGCAACAAGGGCTGAATCAATATTAGCTGTTAAAGGCATTAGGGAAGACCCCCCCACACCCGCACTGACCCCTACTCTTAGAGGAATTGCTTCCCTTTCTATAAAACCAGGCAGAGGAACCAGCTCATCTTCAAGGGCCTCTTCAGACCTGATTATTGCTGAGCCCCTGGTCTGATTAGTTAGGCCGGCAGTTCTGGCTCCATAGTTCTGATTTCCTATGATCTCTGCTGGGTTCAGCTGGGAAAATACTAAATAACTACCCTTCCAACTGGAATGTCTTAGAAAACTGAGATCTCCATCCATGAAGGCGTGCAAGGAGAAACTTGGCAACTACTTGTGGAGAATACAGTAGAAATTATTCAAATGTCAATAGAGGTCAAGTTCCAAGAAGTGGGGATCACTTCTAAGTCAAACTTGCCATAATTCACATTGGCTCAACTCCCTGGGAATTGGTATTTGTTTTTAGAACCACTTGGAGAAGCTGTGAGTCTCAGCTTGTGTCTGTTTGTCCACCCAGGCTGAGGAAACATTACCAAACCCAAGGCGAATCTGGCTCTTCCAGGCAAGAGGATGTTAGGATCAGGTCAGATGTTTTGCCCAATGAACCGCTGGCTGGTACACTTGACTGTCCCACCCAGGAACTCACAAGGAACTCAAGGCTGCCTTCAGAACATTGGGGAAAAGAGCAGCAGCCCTGTTTTACAGTGAGAAGCTCATAAAATGAAGATATCAGGTAGGAAGAGCAGGAGGCTGGAGTTTCATCTATAAGACCCATTCTCTCCCCTCAGAAGCACCATTGAAGTTTGGACTTCCTTATTTTATTGCCCGATTTGATTTCTCATAAGGAATTGAACAGTCCCAGGAGATAAGGAGATGAAGCCATTGCCAGAGGTGACATCATCAGGCAGAATGAGTCAAAGCCTCATAGCTATGACCATAGCCTCGCCATCTAAAATCACTACATTAATACAGCCCTCGGGGGAATCTCTGTCCCTGTGTCTATGCCCACACTGCTTCTGTGAGATGACTTCTGTCTCCAAGACCTCCAAGCACTTGGAAAATTGCCCTTAAAGAATTTCACTGCAATTGCTTACTAAGACCCCCTCCTTTCTGCCAATGAGGAAGTGGCCCAGGGTGGTGAGGTGACTTGCCCAAGGTCGCACATGCATTTTCCCCGTTGCTGACAGTGGGGTTTTAAATATCCTACAGAAACAGCAGCCTTTGCAATTGATGATCTGGGTCCAATCCTACTTATTGCCTGTGTGATCTGAGATGAGTTGTTTAACCCCATTGTATCTCAGATTCCCCACTATTAAGTGGATAGGAGAATAGAAACCATTTCTACTCAGAAAGCAAGTTTGAGGCCAGCATTGAGCAATTTAGCAAGACCCTACCTCAAAATAAAGTGCTGGCATTGTAGCTCAGTGATAGAGCACCCCTAGGTTCAATTCCCAGTACTACTAAAAAATAAAAGTATTTAAAGGCAGTAATAACATCTGGAGCCAGCACAGAGTTCGACATGGTGAGCATAAGGAACAGTAGATATCACTGTCATGGATGCCAACATCACTCACATGACCCAGACCATGGCAGGGAAGGATGTCTTCATAAGTGAAGAGGAAGGAGAGCCCTGTTCCCCAGGCTCAAAGACCCATGCCCTGGGCCACCCACCTCCAGGCTGGCTGCTCCTCATGACTCAGCACTCTCCCCTGCTCCCCATCAGACTAAGCAGAGGTCTGAGGGTCAGCATGTGCTCAGAATGGGGACATTTCAAAGCAACCAGGAAAACAAGAGAAGCTGAAGGCTGGAGCTTAGATCTGCTTGTCCCCTGAGAGGAGCAGCTGTGAAAGCCCTTCTACACTGCCTCCCCTCTTGATAAATGGCTTTGACTTCTTTGGCTGTTGCCTCTGCCAAGAGCCAGCTTCGCTCCGGGTTATACATTTTCCCTGAAAAAATGACTTAAGTGCAGCCTTTCCAGGGATTCAAAATGACCACTGGGAGAACTGACAGCACGAAGGCACCGCCTCCTCCCAGCTGGCTCTTCCCTAGGGGAGACAACTCCACCTCCTCTAGGGGACCAGAGGGACTCTGAGGGCTCAAGGACCTATGGAACCTTCCCAAATGCCTATGACCCATCCGCTGACACTATGCCTCCCTGTAGAGCACAGGAAGGCAGGGAACAGAGCAGGGAAGTGGATGGGGACAGGCTTTCCATTCTCAGAGATCAGCCTAGAGGGACTGAGCAGATAAGTGAAAAGCAGCCACGAGCCCGGCTGGGAAGCAAGAAGTGTCACTCAGAGAAGGGAGACATGTCACTTCTAATTGTAGAGATCCAGGAGTTTGGGCAGCATTGGGATATGCTGGGATGAAGTGGAGATTGTGTGAGCAGGCAGGTACGAGCTGGGAGGAGGGAGGGCATGGCCAGGGTGGCTGGAGCGTAGGGTGCCCGAGGGAGTTTGTGGGAAATGGTGCTTGTTCATGGAAATTTCTGTTGCCCAGGGTTCTCTAGGAGGTGATCTGGGGAGCCTGGAAGGTTTGGGGCTACCCTGGATTGAGAGTGCAGGCCATCTGCTGGGTCCTGGTGAATTCCAGTACTCTCTCCCTGGTCTTAGTTACAGGCCTGGGCCACTGACGACGGAACAGATAACATGAGCAGAGCACAAATTCTGAAGGGACAAAAGGCCTGCAGGTCCCCCAGGGTATCTTCTCTCTCCTCCATCCCATCCCAAAATCCTCTTTCCAACATCAGGGGCCCTGCCTACCGCAGGCCTCGCCCAGGGTTTAGGATATCTGTGCCTGGTGGTGTCCCCAGAACAGGAAGAATGAGCCCTCACCTACCCCTTTGCTTCCACATTCATGGGAGATGTGAGCTGTGTTTTTGTGGTGGCCTTGTCAACTATCTGATCCCAATGTCTATTAATCTGATGGCTCCGATTTGCAGCAGGGCCTCAGGTTCCTTCCTGGCGTCTCTGGGACTCTGGCCCTGTGTCTGATCCTGCAGCAGTGAGGTGAAGCACTAGGCTGTCAGGGATCAGAGGAGCTGCTCAAAGCAGAAATGGTTCCCAAGCCTGGCTAAGCAAAGCCTTTCCCCCAGACGTCTTTGGTCACTGTTTGCAAGAGCAGCATCAAGATAATGCTGTCAGCTCTGGTCCCTGTCCTTGGCCCCATCTGCAACACCTCTGGCAGTTATTGAAGTCAGTCCACAGCTGATGCCCACTGCTGGCTCAAAGGGCCTGAGGCTGCCAACGCCACTTGAGAGCCAAATGTGGGTCATGATGGTGGCATTCAGGACAGTGGCATAGTGCACTGTACCCAACCAAACTCAGGAGAGCAGAGGAGGCTGCTCTGGGGAGGGCAGTGCTCTGATTGAGGAGTGGGTATTCAGTTCAATTGGTTGTGACTTAAGGTTTACTGAGTGCTTCTAAGTGCCAGGCTCTAGGCTGAGTTTAGACACAACCAGTAGCAGATCTGGTCTCCAAAAGGTCACAGTGAAGAGTTCAGGGATAAGACAGGAGCAGAGGTGACAATGGCAGGAGGCTTCTGCACACGCACACCCTCTGTCTGGAACACCCTTCCCTCACCTCTTCACCTAATTCACTTTCCCTGCTCCTCCCTCAGCTTTCAAGTCAAAATCATTTCCTTGGAGAAGTGTTCCCTGCCTGTGGTGACTCAGGCAATTCCCCAGTTATATGCCCTCTTGACCCTATGTTCCATTCCTCGGCAGCTCTTGCCACTGGAGAAAATGTACAGTCATCTGCTTGATCACTTTATTGCTGTGTGGCCCCGGCGAGGCTGGTGGGAAGCTCCATGGGGGCAAGGCAAGGGCCCTTTTTCCTCACTGCTGCCTAAGGCATGCCTGGCTTGGCAAGCACCCCACAAACACCACTGGGAGAACACATGAGAAGCAAGTGAATACGAGCAAGGTCGCTGTTAAGGCTTTGCAGATGGAAAGCTGAGCGCATCTAAGCGGCTGGGGCCTCACAGAGATGGAGGGGGTAGGAAAGGTGTCCTGGGGGAGCTGGCAGATGGAGACGGGAGAGTCAGCACTGAGCAACCTTTGTCAGAAGGAAGCCCTGGCAGTGTGGAGCCTAGTGAGAGCGGGGTTTCTCTGGAGCACAGGAAATAAACGCACTGAGAAATGACATGGGCCACAGGGCTTGGAGGGCAGGTTAGAGGGTGAGATTGTTAGGGTGGCTGTGGGGTGCTTCAACTGGCCTGAGCGAGGATGGCCCCAGAACAGTGAGGAGGCAGTGGCCCAGCCCAGCCAGGAACTGAGGAGCTGGGGGGCTGCAAGGCTGGGGGCGAGAGCCAAGGAGGAAAGAGGCTGTGGGCACTCACCCAAGGAAATTGCTCTGACCCATCCCTCATCCAAAATGGGAGGGGGTCAGGGAAGTGACTCAGGAGCCTGCCCCAACCAGCTGTGTGACCCTGAAAAGTTTGGACCAGGCAGGAGCACCACTGCCCCTCTGATGTACCAGGTCTGTGAAATCTCACCCAGTCAGCCTTCCACCCTGGCCTGGGGAAGATTGAGGTGTCCCAGCCCTGGGACAGCAGATGCGTGTGGTACAGGGTGTCCTCTACTTGCTGCTGCAGACCCATTCTCAGCCCTTCTCCACCCTGCCTGGGGCCTTGGGAGGAGATTCCATGGACCATAGTTCTGATTGACTCACCTTTGGGTTCTACTGGATTCAGCTGTGTGGCATAATAAAAACTATATTGGGTCTTTGTCCCCAGGTTGCTGGCACAGATCTCCTACCACCCTTGGAATTTCCTGAGTGATAAGGAATGTCTTGCTATTCATAATTAGCCTTTTGACCTCACCTGAGTTCATGCTAATGAGATGACTCAGGGTGGGGCCCTCACATAGTTTCTGGACAAAAATTGGTCACCAGAACAGATCAAAATGTCATTAAAAGGTAGAAACCTTTAGCCCCATCTGACCTCCACTGAGGGGAGTGGGTCTGGAGATTGGGTTATAAATGAGATCCAGGACCTAGGAACATGGTCTGCCCCAGGAGGACAAGAAAGACACAGAAGTTCTGTTCTATCCCCACCTCCTCCAGCCTGCATTGCCTCTCCAACTCATCCCTTCCATTTGACTCTTCCTGGGTTCCGTTCCTTTATTATAAACTGCTGCACACAGTATTTTCCTGAGTTATGTGAGTTTTCTAGGGAATTGTTGAACCTAAGCAGGGATTATGGGACCTGCTGAATTGGTACCAAAACTCATGACTGACATCTGAAGAAGGGGGATTGAGCCCTTCAGCTGTGGGATCTGGGTTAACTTGGGAGTTGGTATCAGAACTGAATGGAGTGTTTGGCTCCCCATTTGGTTTTGGAAAATCAAAGAATGGCAGAGTTGGTGCTGACACCACAGAAGCCTCTGGAAGATATCAGCAAGAGATGGGCAGCAGAAGAGCAGGTTCAGGGCACCAACACCCTCAGTTTCCTTCTGCGGGGTGACTATAGGCTAACTCAACCTCCACCAGAGAGGCAGCTCCTGCTCAGTCACTCTGTCCCCCAGCCACTTCCAGCTCTAGAGTTCTTGAGACACCCTTCCTTGCTGGGTCCATGGCAGCCCAGAGGTCTTTACCATCCTATATTGATATCTTTTAATCCTGTCCAGAATAACAGACTGTTGGTTCCCTCTCAGATTATGGTCCAGTAGTGTAGGGCAAGGTCCAGGAATTTGCATTTCTAGCACATTCCCAGGGGAATATGTGCTGACCCAGGTGATATGCTGACCCAGGGGCCACACTTTGAGAACCTCTGTCCTAGCCCAGAACCCTGGGTGTCTAGGGAAATTATAGGAGCTCTGAATTCCTGAATGCGTATGTGTTGTTTGAAGTCTGAATAAATATTTCTTAGATACAAATACACTACTGTTTTTCAAATTACACTAAATGTGGTTGTAATACAAACTTATTTGAAACTATAAGAGCTCTAAATAGCATTTGTAAATACATGTATTTTCAATAGATCGATACTAAAACTAGAACTGCACTCAACACGGGGTGGGGGGGGTCTCTCAAACCAGAAGTCATGGGGAACTCCAGAATAGGTCGTGCTCAACATGTCTAATCCCTGTATTCCTAACCAGAGGAAAGAGAACCGGACTCCTCTGTCCCATCTGTGTTCCCACCTCTCCTCCTCACTTGGGTTGGCCCAGCCCTGTCTGTCCCCAGTTCTGACAGCTCTAATGTGGGTGCAGTGTTCATGCTAATGGATCAACAGCATCTGGTGTAAGAAAGCATGGGCTGATTCCCACCCCTGGCCATTGTTCCAGCAGACTCAAGCTACAGTCACTGTTTTTATCCTCTTTATTCTAGGATAAAATAACAACTGGGAAGACTCTGGAAATTATTTGACCAATCCTTTCTTTTGAAAAGCAAATAAACTAGGCTAGAGAGGGGAACCAGCTATTCAAAGTGTGTCCAATCAGGCCTCCTGACTTGAGTCTTCTTTCTATTCTTACCAGAGAAAGGGCTTATCAATACCTCATTAAATTAAATCTTAGCACTCTTCAAGGTCTCCAGCCAATTTTAGATTTTTGTGCTCATTTTTATCTGAAGAAATGAATACATACCTATTTAATTTCATTCTTCTCATTTAAATGTGTTACTATTTTGAGAGCAACCAGGCAACAAAATTCCGACCCCATTACTAAGTGTTATTTTATTGGTCTTTGTAGAGTTTTTTCACCTCAGAGAGAAGACCTGGGCCTGTCAGATCCTGTTTCCAGTCATGGAATACAGCACTGTCCGCTATTTGCAGAACAGATGGAGGACTTCCTTCTTGATTTCCTAGTGGGCGTTTCAAAATTGCAGGGCAGGCTGGTTGGGGTAGGATAGGCAGAGGAAGGCAGACAGAAATGCAGTAAGGTAGAACCAGAAGCATGAGCATCTTTGAGCAGCCTCACCAGCACACAGCTTCTGTCGTAGCTGCTGAAGGCCTTGCCACCAGTCCGCAGAGAAAGCCAGGCTGTGCAGAGGGGCAGGACTCCTGAAGCCGTAGGACCGGCACAGAGACCAGGCTTTCACCTTCTGGAGCCCCCAAAGAGGCCAGGGAGTGGGGAACAGTGCTGGTCTGCTAGCAAGGAGATCACCCATCCTGAGGCCCGAGAGAGGTCTCCCCGCACTCCCTTCCCCTCTCCCACTTTCTAGAATTCCTCACTCATCGATTTTCTCCAGACTTGGTTTTCTACTCTTTCTCTCATCCATCACCTACACAATTCAAGTCCATCTAAAACCTTTATTTATCCCATTTTTTCTCTTCTCACCATATGCCTACGGTGCCGAAAACTGAATGGATAAAGTGCTCTGATGGAGAGCAGAGGCCTTCTGAGGAGTTCCTTCTTGGCCTCAGAGGCTACCAAAAACAGCACCTGTGATGTACCCATTTGTACTCTCTCCTTTACTGTCTAGTGGTTTCAAATTCACATCATGGGTTTATCATGTAGCTTCAGTATCCCTGTGCATATCTTAAGGAATGGGTCCCAGAACCCACTCTCCTCACCGACACCTGGTCTCAGTCTTCCTGACATGTCAGAATGCAGTGCTCAGTATGTGGATATGCAGGGGTGGCATCTCCTCTTACCCACCACCAGGCTTCCAGCTTTCCCTGCCTGGTCTAATTCCACCAGCTTCAGGTGCTGACACAGCCACAGGCAGCTGAGCAGGTTTTTGTTAGGTAGAACTTGACCTAGGCAATGCCATTTTGAATCTTATCTTCCATTTTAAAACAAGATCCACCTAATCCCTAAACCCCAGACCCACCTACAATGCTCCACCATCAAGCAAAGAAACCTTAAACATTCAATCATAAGAAAGGCCCCTCCCTGACAACTTTCTAGCAATGCCCTCATCTTCTTTTCCTTTAGTCCTCTGTATTTACCTGAGTCTGTAAATGGAAGACCGGTCCCAGACTCGACTGGGGACCCCTTCCGCAGGTTTCTCCCAATAAACCTATGTTACTGGTGAGCCACCCACACTCTCCTTTCTATTTCCTCCATTTGCTTCTTTCCTTACATTTTGTTGCCAAAACCCAGGAAAGGTGTTCTGAGGTTCCCACCATGGGTAACCTCTCTGGGTCTTCTCTTGACCTCAACCCAGGCTCTCTTTTTCCTTCTCTTTCTACCACTTCTCCCCCCACCCCCGGCAGCTCCAGTAAGGACCATATTCATTGCTGGACATCACATCCACCACACTCATGGTCTATTGGGTGAGTGACCCCCTCTGATTCTTCCAGATTCACTAGAGTCCCTGAGTCAATTTCTCTTTCTGGAGTTATTGTTCCCCTGAGGATACTGTTTCTCTCCAAAACTCCTAGTGCTAGGCGAGAGAAACCCCCAACCACCACTGGTAGTTCTCCACTTGCCTTCTTTGGGGACACCCATCAATGGCCAGCTGTTCTATTGGTCAATCCAGGAAAGACCCCAGAGAAACCAAACTCTCCTGGGGGGGGGGGTGCCCTGCCCTTTGATTTTGGATTTTCTTTCCAACAGAATCCTTTGGGACCCTCAATTCATTTTGACCAACATGGGCCAAGCCTCAAAGCTTCCTCTAGACACTCCCTTGGAGTGCCTTCCCAACCAGGCCCTGCGTCTCTAAGACACAAAAGATTGGTGTTTCTCTAATAGTGCTTGGCCCCAATATAAACGGTACAATAAGTCACTGACCTGAAAATGGCATATTTGACTCCCAATTTCTCAGAAATCTTAAACTTTCCACTGCAATGGCAAACGGTCCGAGGTTCTCTATGTCCTGGCCTCTGTTCCAGGCTTGATACCTGTACTCCAGACCTTTTTCTCTGCTCACACTACTCAACTTTTCACAATCTCCTCAGCGAGAAACCTCTCAGGGCATCCCTCTCTTGGACTCCTTCCTCTTTGGGAGTTCCGATTCCTTTCTGTTACTCTCAAATCTGTTACTTTGCTCTGACCCCATGTTCATGGGTCTCACTCCTCAAACTAGCAAGAAACACCTCTCCACCCTCCCTGTTATGTTTATAGGGATTCACCCAGAATCTATGGGAGAATGAGTGAAATGGACAAAGGGGCTCTGGTTTCTTTTCTTTGTATATTAGGTGTATTTATGCCTCCAGACACACAAATCTTTTGAAATATGAAACTTGGGAGAGCAATTTACCAAGTTGGTGTTACCAGACAAAAGTTGTCTAACGCAGCAATCTCTTCTCAGACTGGTATAGAAACAATAAATTAGGTTGGAAATTTATGTTATTTAATGTTTTGTGATTAGCTATCCTGTTATAATCTATAATAAGTTTGCTTGAAGGGTTACAACATGTATAGGTTTGAATTTGCTTATTTGTCAAGAGCCCTGCATTTCTTGAGAGAAGAAATGCACACGCTACTCCATGTTAGGATGATTCAAAAGAAGGCTAAACTTAAGCTTATTTAAGGTGTATTCAAATGACAGATTTACAGATCATGGAGGCAAAATAGATACCAAAGACATTCATGTTAAAGAAATTATTTCTTAAAGGCATTATGCAAGCTAAATGTTTGGGGCTTGTTAACTCCATTTTGTATTTTCTTTATATGATTCTTTTAATGTAACTCCAAATGTATATGTGTGTCAGTCCCTCCACTGGTAATAGTTCTAATATTTATCCCTCAGATCTAAAAGGTGTAATGTGGTACATAAAAGCCCTAACTGACTTTACCAAGAGTGTCCTAAGTGGCACAGCTAAAGGGATCCTTCTGCAAGACAGAGGTAAGGCCAATAAAAAGCTACGTTATAGAAATCAGATGACATTTCCCAACTTAAAATTAAATGTGTTTTTAGCAACACTAATGTTTCTAAGGTCCTAAATGTCTTCCACTTACAAATAAATGATATGTCAGCCCACACGCTAAGCTTTCTTCAAAGGTTGACTGACAACACTGTTTCTGTACTAATACTTGCAGAGAATATTTTATTGCATTATTTATTGTTCTAGCATGATCTCTCTCCCATGTACACTGTGTCCAGTCACCTGCCAACCACATTTGTGGACCTCTGGACGGCCCTGATGCATGAGATGCCTAGAGCCCAATAAGTGGTGGATGGTCATGGAAATGTGACCCGCCGCAGAGCTGCTCCCAACTTCCACCTAGGCCCCCCAGACAGACCCTCCAGAGAGTTTCCCTGACTGCCACAGCCAATGCCCACCATCAGCACCAAGAAGCCAGAACAACCATCACTCTTTTCCCCTGACAGCAGTCAAGGATCTCTTCAGAGGGGTAATTGAGACAGGAGATAGATCATAGGCAGACAGAAATGGGGACCTCGGAGAATGGGATCCCACCCCCCAGGTTAAAACCCTAGGCTAAAGCCTTTGTTTTGGCTGCCTGGCTGGAAGGCCCACTCATGCTGGGATTTCCAACTCTTATCCTTGGCAGGATAAGAGCACCCTAACCAAATTCAATGCCTTCACTTTCATTCCCACCACAGCTTCTCACTCTCCTCTGCCTCCACTATCCTCCTTGCTGAACAGAAGCATTCCTCACCCAATAACATCCCCATCGGTGCTTCTCCCTGAGGTGCCAGCCACAGTGTGAAACACCTCCAAGCCCACTGTGGACACCCACTACATTCCCATTAAAATTTCCTTACAAGACCCTGCCTTCAGCTAAAACAAGTTAGCTCCTATCGCCTTTCTGGCTGCCTCGACTATAACCAGTGAATCGTCTTCCTGTGCAGAATCCACACATCCATTCACACACTAACTGGACAGGAGTTTGCCTCGCTCCTCTCCTCTTCCCAATTCTCTGTATAATTATCAGTCTTGCTGCTGGGCCCTCCCTGTTTCAGCTCTTCAACTCCTTTTCACAGAGGACCATCAACACTACTATGGATCAGAGAGGGTCCAGAGCATCCTCCTGCTGAGCTCTATTAGAATTTCTCAAAACAAGCACCTACAGAGTCCTCAACTGATGTCCCCTCAGCAGGAAGTAATTTAAGAGATATCATCACCCATTCTCTTTCTCTCACTTTTCATTCCAAATGAAAAGGAAAAGGCAGGAATGTTAGGTTGAACTTGACCTAGGCAATGCCATTTTGAATCTTGAATCATATTCCATCTTAGAACAAGACCCACCTATCCCTAAACCCTGAACCCACCTAATCTGTAAACCCCAGACCTGCCTATCCCTAAGCCCCAGACCACCTACAATACTCCACCCTCATGCAAAGAAACCCTAAACACTCCATCATAACAGATTCTTCTCTGACAACGCCCTAGCAACCACCTGATCTTTTCCCCGAGTCCTGTATGTCTACCTCAGTCTGCAAGCGGAAGAGGGGTCCCAGATTCTAGCGGGGGCCCCCTCCACAGGTTTCTCCCGGTGAACCTGTGCTACTGTTGAGCTAACACCACTGTTTATTTCCTCCACTTGCTTCTTTCCTTACAGTTTCCTCCCCAATAATCTCCAACGTTTGTCCCAAATAAAAACACTAAGTAAAAAGAATCCATTTATCAAATACTGGCTAAAGATAAATCACTAGATGCCCATATCCCCCGCCATCAGTTTTCCACCCAAGTTTTTCTTTTCTACGTATAAATTTTGGACTAATCCCTGGTCTTAGAAGCTCTTTCCTGCCCTTCTCAAACTATTCACACTATGTATTCACCGGCAAGAAAAAGGCAGAGGAAATGATAGGCAGGCATTCAGCTAGGGGCTAATGACCCAGGCAGGATGACCTCACAGGCCTTGTCCTGGGGATTTATGACCTAATAAAATGGCATGTGTGAAAACGCATAAGCTATGTATCAAACACTGTTAGGGATGCTGGGACCATAGCAGAACAGCAAACAAGTAAATATGAGAAAAGAACCTTGTTAGAAGTACTTACAAATGTCCCCATTGCTCCTGGCTAGGTTCCCAGGAAGCTGACCGAGATGGAGTTTGGTGTGCAGGATCTTAGGAGTGTCCTTGGGATCAACTCCTGTCGAAAAGAGGGGAAAGTCAAGCTGGACCCAAGGAAAAGTCCAGCTGCAGAGAAGCCAGTAATAGCATTGGGCAACCCCACTAGGCTCGCGAGCTAACATGCCCCAGTTCAGAGCTGTCCTTTGGGGGGTCAAAATAGCAGTTGTGATAAGTCATTGAATGTGGGATACCCTAAGAGGGACTTGACCTTGAGTGAGGTGGCTCTTTGCTGCTGAGATGATTCCTGAAGGGGCTGAGGTTTGAAGGCTGAGGTAGCAACTGTTTCATTAAAGATAGAATCGAGTGACCCATCTCTGTGGGCCTAACACCCACGGCATGGGAGAAGGCGGGGGCAGGCAGAGAAAGCTCCAGCACACTGCTGTGTGTGTGTGTCTCCTTTTCTTCCTGGGAGACTAGTAGACTGAATTTCCAAGACCTCTTATATCCAGTGGGGCCAGGATAATAGTTCTTGCCAATGGAACTTCTCATGAGGTTTTGCATGATCTCTCTTCCCTTACCTGCAACGAGATATCCAAATTCATGAAGAGATCCAGTGTCCTAACAGGTACTGGAGTTATACAATGGAAGAAGCCCGAGTCCCTGAGTGACAGCCTGGAACAGAGCTCTTGCTTCTCCCAGCTCCACCCCCGAGTCAACCAATATTGTGCTGTGACATGAGGAAGAACATTTATTTTGTATCAATTGTTATATTCACTGAGATTTAGTAGCTGTTTAATTTTTTTTTTTTAAAGAGAGGGACAGTGAGAAAAAGAACCAATTTTTATTTAGTTTTTTGTGTGGCTTTCATTGCTCAGACACTTGGTTGT
Organism: Aplodontia rufa; assembly: GCA_004027875.1. Lineage (NCBI taxonomy): Eukaryota > Metazoa > Chordata > Mammalia > Rodentia > Aplodontiidae > Aplodontia > Aplodontia rufa. Next base: position 170,408 of record PVKS010000306.1, read on the forward strand.
GGTGCTGGGGTTTTGAACCCGCATCCTTGATCATTGCAGGCAAGTGCTGTAACTGCTGAGCCACCACTCCAGCCCCAGTACCTGTTTATTTTAATCATCTTTTTACTGCTGTGACCGAAGGACCCAACAAGAACAATTTTAGGGGGAAAGGTTTATTTTGAGGGCTCACAGTTTCAGAGGTCTCAATCCATAGACAGCCGGTTCCATTCCTTGGGGCTTGAGGTGAGGCTGAGCATCAGGGCAGTGTGGTGGAGGAAAGTGGTTCAAGACATAGCCAGGAAGAACGAAACTGCTTGCCAGATACCAAATATATATGCAAAGGCACACCCCCAGTGACCCACCCCCTGCTCCTCCAGCCTACAGTTCACCGTTAATCCCTATCCGGGAATTAACTCACGATTGGGTTAAGGCTTTTATTACCCAATTCTCTCACCTCAGCATTATCACACACGAGTTTTGGTGGACACCTCACATTCAAACCGTAACACTGTTTCAGCAATGAGCACTCCTTGACCCATACAAGAATTTTCTTCTTGAAGAGAGGTACTTCCATGTTTACAAAATTAAAATATGAAGCTAGAGGAAGAAGAAAGATGTAGCAAATTAGGTAACCTCAGATAACACTTGGTAAAAAACTGTTGCCTGGGATCACCTGGAAGTCATGCATTCTCTGAGGGAAGAGGATAGAAACAAGGAAACAAGAACATCGGTGCTGTGTCTGGCCTGTTGGCTGTAATCAGCAAGATGCTGTAAGAAAAAAAATGAGCTTAATAAAGACCCGATCAGTTTGCAAGAAGAAAGGAAATGAAAAAGAACCAGAAACAGAGCCTGTCAGGATGGGAAAAAGGATCTTTCCTAGGAAACTTTCCCCTTTGGGCTCTTTCTACCTCCCCAGATAAAAAATCAATAGTGATGTTAGTGAGGATCTACTAACTGCTGGAACACTCCCCAAATCTCCGGGTTTTCATACAATGAAAATTTCTTTCTCAGACACTGTTGAGCATCTGAATTTTAATAGATTTTGAGCAATGAAGAGACAATAAATCTTCTCTACTAAACAGAGAATTAGGCCTGGGGCAAAACTCAGTTCCTGGGCTCTACGTTTGTACCCATGCCTAATAGCCTCAAGCTAGCCACCATTAAGTTGAGAAAGCAGGGCTTGAGGAAGCAAACCAAAATAGGGCAGGGTCCAGAATTCTGATGAAGATAGGGGGAAAAAAACCTCTGAGTCATTACTGGCACATAGAACTGACTGGAAGTGAATAGATTGGAAGCCTCCTAAGTTTTGAGAAAGTTATATTATTGAATAAGCCAGGAGCCTGGGTTTAAAGGATATTGACTCATTCACCGTCCCAACGTATCTGAAGGTCCTTTGTTTTTTGACACTTAGCTGTGTACCTGGTGCTGGGGATCGATCCCAGGTCCTTGTGCATGTGCTCTCTGTTGAGCCACGGCTCCAGCCAGAAGGTCCTAAATGGTGAGTTAGATGCAGTGGCTGGCCTGGTCTTTGCTTGTCCTTTCTGGGCAGGGGAGGAGGGCCAGGAAGAGAGCAGGTGGGTGGACTACAGCAGAGACAGTGAAGCTCACCTGTCCGGGGCTGGCACACCTGCAGTAGAATGTCAGCTCAGGCTGCTCTGGCAAAATAACTCTGCTGGGCCTTAAACAACAGACACTTATTTCCTCAGAGTGCTAGAGGCTAGAAGTCAAGGTCAAGGGGTTAGCAAGGTAGCCTCCCTCCTTGGCTTGCAGATAGCCACCTTCTCACTGTCCGCACATAGCACTTCCTGTGTGTGAGTCCTTGGAGTCTGTGTCCAAATTACCAGTTCTTAGAAGGATACGGGTCAGGACTCAGGAGGCTGAGGCAGGAGGATCTCAAGTTCAAAGCCAGCTACAGCAATTTAGTGAGGCCCTAGGCAAATCAAAATAAAAAGGGCTGGGGTGTGGCTCAGGGATTAAGCACCCCTGGGCTCAATCCCTGGTGCAAAATACATGTATAAATAAAACAAAAATCAAGGATATCAGTCAGGGGCTGGAGATATACCTCAGTGGTAAAGTACATGCCTACCGGCATGAGGCCCTGGGGTCAAACCCTAATACCTCAAAATAAAAATAAAGCCACTAGTCAGAGTGCATTAGGGCCTACCCAGACAAACCCATTTAAGATAAACCTTTCAGAGGCCCTATCCCCTCGTGCAATCACCTTGTGAGGTACTAGGGTTTAGCACTTCAATATGTGAATTTGAGGCGGGGGACAAAGTTCATCCCATAATAGTTGTATTTCCCACCCCCCTTACATCTAGGTGGCCATACAATTACTTCCCACCAAAGGCTGTGGGCACCTGTAGTGTACCCCACTTCCAGCCTGACCCTCAGTAGGCCATGACAACTTTCACAGCTCCTGCGAGTCCAGGGGACCACCCTAAGGCCAGGCAGGTGAGGAAGCCACACAACAGGAGGAACCCAGGTCCTGAAAGGAGGTGCCTCACAGAGCCCTCCACCCCAGCCTGTCCCCGGCTGTGCCTAAGAAGCTGTCACTGAGGTACACCCCTGAGCTTGGGGGCTGGTTCCAGCAGTCAGCAGATCCCCACTAATATCAACAGAGATTCATTTTATGCCCAGCCAGGCCTGCATGAGGCAGAACAGAGAAATGAGTGTCCACACCTGGCAGGCTTCTTAATAAGTTACAACTGGCATCATATGGGCTTAGGCTGAGAGAGAAAATCAGGCACCCATCCTCTCTAACATGTACTCCAAGCAATAATTAAAAAACTAAGCGTCTTCCCTCTTGCTGGCTGTGTAGGAGGATATGAGCCTGCACACAACCCTCAGTTCCAGTCAGAGGCACCATCATTTAAGAGAAAAATGTCTTAAAATCTTAGAATTTCTAAAAAAATTTTAAATGCATGTGTAATGGTGAGTTCCTGGCATCTGAGGAGGACATTTGCTACACTTGATTAGCGTGGCTTCTAAGGCTGGTTCTACGTAGAACCAGCCCTCCTAGGTTTTCTACCTGGAATTGAGATCGCTCCAGGTTCTGGCTGCAGAGGTCAAGGGCAAGCTTCCCTCCAGCAACTCTAGTCAGGTATGTTTTCCATAAATGGAAATCATTAGCTTAGTACACTTGTATAAACAAACACATGATAAATGTTTGCTCCCCCCCACCCCGCCAAAAATAAATTAATAACCCTCTACTTAATGAAGAACATAATAAGGAGCCTGAAGGAAACATGGGCGCTGCGATGTGGAGCTAGAGCTTCACAGCGCTCTAGCTCTCCTGCATAGGGGACAGTCTCTTGGGCTTCGGTATCAGACTGTCAGATTCCGAAACCTGCCTAGCACCGGGCAGCAGTCCATGACTTGGGTGAGTTATTTCAGCTTTCTGAGTGTCAGCTTCTTCACCTCTAAATAGAAGTGGGGCTAGCAATTACATCACCTCCCTGAAAGGCTGTAGGAGATGAAACAAGATAATGCACAGGAACCGCTTAGCGAGTGCCTCACACATAGTAAGCACTCAATGTTAGCCATTAGCGCCTCTCCTGCTAAATTTCACTTTCTCTCCTTCACCTCAAGAATTTCCAACTCCCCATCATTGAAGCCTCAGTTGTTGGTGGGCAGGCTGAGCACCCTGTGTCCCTGGGTGACCAGGGTCTCCTGCCTGTGCTCTTGTCCCTGTTGTCTACACATTGTCATTGACTGTCCTGCTAACTCGAGTGACCATGCTGTGTGCCTATACACCAATTTCCATTCTGTGAATTTCCTTGGCCTTCATTTCAGCCCACCAAAACATTTATGTTATTTGTTCAAAAAATATTTAGTATGTGCATACTGCTAGCCTAATTTTTCTTCTAAATCATCCCTTAACTTCTCTATGTAATGTTCACTGGTTTTACATAAATTGTATATATAATTAACCAATGTACTTTGCAGTACTACGTTTTAATAGGTTCTATTTGTTAGTCCTTGGAATTTTTTTTTTAAAAGACAGAAAATTTTTATTGAGTTTTTCACATGGCCTTTGTTGCTCTTAGTTGTTGTGTACATGGGTGCTGGGGTTTGAACCCCACTTCTTGCACATGCCAGGCAAGCAACTTAACCACTGAGCCACCACTCCAGCCCTGTCTTTGGAAGTTTTAAAAATTATTCTGCTTGATATAGGATGTGAATGATATGGAAATAGTTTCACCGTAAACAGCTGGAAGCTGTGTGAGAAGCCCCCGTCCTTCTGACTTGGTTCTGGGGCTCTCAGCCTGGCTCCTGACAGTCGTAGGCCTTAGAAGCAGCAACAGGAGTCCAGGAGGCCTCGGTGCAGTGAAGTCTGGGCAAGGACCCAGGCAGTACCCCTTCCCTCCCTCCTACGCATGCTCAGTTGCTCCTAAGTGCCCTGCCCTGGACTTAGCAAAGGTCTAGATGTCAAGCCTCACCCCAGTCTGCCCCAGAGGCTCCAGGCCAGGTTTCCTGCAGTATTTACTGAAGAGGAGGAAGTAGCCCCTGTCCCCTCACTTTCTAGTCAGCAACTGGGCAAGTGCCTGAGAAAGACCTTTCTGCTGGCTCAGGAGTTGGGGCTGCAGGGAGCCTGGTGGGTGTGCGGTGCCTCTGTGTGAATGTGCCTGTGCCTAGGGTCTCTGCAGGCTCTTTCATTCTGTCAAAGGCAGTGTGGCTTGGCTTCTCACAACACTGTCGCAACCCACATCCCGAATGTTTTTAAGTACAGCCCGGACAGCTGCCCAGGGAAGGAGTTTGGGAACCACATCTCACCAGATCCCAGGGAGACCAGAGCCCATGCCCTGACTCATCCTGGGCTGAGGGAGGGAACCCAGGTACCCGCTGGTATCAGCCTTTTCCCCACCTGCTCTTACCTCGGCGCTGCGTGCTTTGATGGGTACATACCTACCCTGTTCTCGTTAGTTCATTTGGCTCAGTGGTTACAGCATTTGCCTGCCATGTGTGAGGATCCAGGTTCAAACCCCAGCACCACATACACAACTAAGTGTAGGAGAAACAAAGGCCAGATGAAAAAATAAAGTAGATCCTCCCATCTCTCTCTCTTTTAAAAGAAAGAAAAAGAGAAAAAAAAAAAGATCTCTACCTTCCAGGATGCTCCCCCAGGCTGGTAGGGACCATAGGATATACACACCCTCCACTGGCAGCCAGGCAAGGCCATCGGGCATGACCCCAAGGAAGGGCAGGCCACAGGATGGAGGAAGCCAGCTAGAGGCCCACACTGCCCTGAATGAGAAGGAGCTCTAGGGTGGGCATCCCTGGAGGGTAAATCCCCCAATTCCACTTCCTTGGTCTTGCATGGTACATATGTTGAGTGTGAGTGACCTTCAGTAAATTTATATTTTGAGAAAAATAAAGAGCAACCACAAAGCCTACCAGCTGCCTCAAATCGTGACACCAGTTAGGTGTGGTGGCACACACCTGTAATCACAGTGGCTGGGGCAGGAGATTGCAAGTTCAAAGCCAGCCTCAGAAACTTAGTGAGGCCCTGTCTCAAAATTTAAAAAATAAAATCAAAAGGGCTGGGGATGTGGCGCAGTGGGGAAATGCTCCTGGATTCGATGTCTGGTACCCCCTTCCCCCCCCACACACACACACAAAAAATCCCCAACAAACTTGACCCCCACCTCCTTGCTCTTCGGTCATAGTCACTCAGTTCTGCTAAGCTGCCTCTGGCTCAGGAAGGGGTGGCAGGTGTGGCTGCTTCCATTAGCAGTGGTGTCTTTTGTGAGTAGGGGTAGAGGGAGGGGGACCCTGAAGCTCCTTGGGTCCCGTAAAGCTTTTCCTGAGCCCCTCAGGTCCTAGCACCAAGAGCCTTGCCCTGACGAGGACACCACTGCGTTAGTGTGTGAACACAGGACCTGTTGGGGCCTCGTGTGGTGATCTGAATGTGTCCCCCAAAGTTCATGTTCTGGAAACCTCATCCCCTCTGCGACAGTATCAACAGTATCGGGAGGTGAGGAGGTCTCCAGGGCTCTGCCCTCGTGGTGTCCAATGTCATTATCACAAGAGCAGGTTTGTTGTTGCAGGAATGGGTGAAGGGGTTTGTTATAGAAGAGCTCAGCTCCTTGTGCTTTTGCTAACACACACACACCCCACATTTTCACTTGCCCTTCCACTGTCTCTTTTGCCACAGGATGACAAAGCAAGAAAGCAAGGTCAGCTCCTCAACCTCAGACTCCCCATCTCTAAAACCATGAGGGATACATTTCGGTTAATTTTAACTCACTTATCTCTAGTATTTAATTGAAGCACCAAATGGGCTAAGATGCAAGGCCCCTCACGGTTAAATGCTTTAGAAAAAAGCAGATTCCACCTCTTCTTTCAGTGTGATGCTTGCTGAGGTGTGGGGTGCAGGTTTCAGGCCTTTGAGTCTCATCCCTGCAGGCGTGGGGGTGCGATTATGTGGACGCTGCCTTTATAAATGGCTCATGGTCATGGCCCTGGGAGAGCAATGTCTGCCTGAATGTCTGGGCTGGAGAATCCATCAGGGCCCTGCCATGACGCTGGTGGCTGAGAATGCTTGCTTCTGGAACAGATTAGCATTTGAATTGGTAGACAGAGCAAAGATCACCCTGCCCAATGTGGGCAGGCATCTCGGGACCAGTTTAGGACCCAGATAGAACAAAAAGGCAGAGAAAGGCAAACTCCCCCCGTCCTCCCCATTTCTGAGCTGGGACATCCGTCTTCCCTTGCCCACAGACACTAGAGTTCTTGGTTCTCTCTAGCCCTGGAGCCCAGGATTTACACCAGCAGAGCCACCACCCCTTTGACCTGTGACCTCAGACTGGAAGTTGCAACATCGGCTCCCCTGGTTCTGGGCCCTCCACATTCAGACTGAATCAGACCGCCAGCTTTCCTGGGTCTGCAGCTTGCAGATGGCACTTTATGGGACTTTCAACCTCCGTAATCACATGAACCAATTCCCACAATAAATCTCCTCTTCTATATCCACCCATACCCTATGGTGCTCTGTCTCCTGGGAACCCTAATTCACAGAGACGTTTACTTCCTTTCAGCTTTCTTCACTTCTTGTGGGTCCATTCCAGCTCTACCTTTTCTTGTCTCCCATGTCATCCACTTTTAAAATTTCTTTTTAATTTTGCTAGATTGCTTCCTCAAAAATCTGTTTTCATTTAGGGCATATGGCTGGCTGGTGATTATGTTAGGCTTCAAACTGGTCTCCCCAAAGAAAGCTTTCACATCCTCATTCCTGGAACCTGTGAATGTTAACTTTCATAGAAGAAAAAGTCTTTGCAGATGTGATTAAGGGAAGGATTTGAGATGAAGAGATGACGCTGCATTATTCAAGTAGGCCCTAAATGCAACCACAGGTGTCCTGATGGAAGAAAAGTAGATGGAGATTCCTCTCCAAGGCATGGAGGAGAAGGTGATGTGAAAATGGATGGGGACAGATTTGAAGATGCTGGCCTTAAAGACTAGGGAAGCAGTGCAGCCACAAGCCAAGGGCTGCCAGCAATTGCCCTTAGTGGGCAATGGCAAGGAAGCCTGTCCCCAGAGCCTCAGTGGGGAAGGTGGCCTCTTGCCTCCTTAAATTTTGCCAATGATGCTGATTTCATACTCCATCCTCCAAAATGGTGAGAGAATGGCTTTCCATTGTTCTAGGCCACCAAAGTTGTGGCAATTTGTTACAGCAGCCACAGGAAACTAAGACAGCAAGTTCATCATTTCTTACTACCAAAAGACACCTTTGGAGTGCCACCCTCTTATTGACAATTTCTCAGGGCATGAAATTCTATGTTCTATAAATAAAGACTATTTTCCCTTAGGTCTGAGGACATTGCAGCATGGGCTTCCAGCTTTCAGTACAGCTGGTAAGAACTCTCATACCAGCACGTGGTCGGGCAAAATGGAAACTGAGCAAGCTTTGCAATGTGGGAGAACAGAATGGGGAGTTTCAGCAGCTCAAGAGCTGACAGGCTGTGGTTTTGCATGCTGATACCCCGTACCTCTGCTTACTGACATTTACCCACACAGGCTAGCAGTGGCCGACAGGAAACAGAGGCATAGAAAAACCTTTGGGGCTTGGTGCAGTACATGCCCCTAAGCTGTAAGAGCTAAAAGTCCCTAGGCTAATGACAAGCTTGTAAACCCTCCAATAGAATTGCACCAACATCCTAGCTTTGATGTACCCAAAACTTGCTTATGTATAAAAGTTAAAGCCCTGCTGCGCTTGGGGCTTAGACTTTGGGAATTATCTAGCTGGGTCATGGCTCCACAAATAGTGTTGCTTCCAGAGCCTGGTGTCCTGACCCTCATTTCCCACGACAAGCCGAAGTCTTGTTTTTCAAGATGTCCTGTATGAAAGCTGTGCACTTTTCTGCTTTGTCATTATTCCTGGAGTTCCACCATTGCATCAGAATGTGCCTATATAAACCCTTGCTGACGTGCTAGACTTTCAATTGGAAGACTAACGTCGCCTTCAGTTTAGGAAATGTTTCTTTTACTTCGTTAAATGACCATGTTCTATTAAAACTCCTATTAGAAGCATTTTGAAGCCTCTGATCTATTTCTCTTTCTCTTGGCTGTTCTGATATTTTCTTTGTACGTTGATTTTTACTTCCAGAGATGTCTTTTCTAAAATACCAAATTGGTTCTCAGTCTCTTCTGTGACATCATTCCGTTTCTCTCGTTGAGCATTTACTTTCGCCAGTCATGCTTTGGATTTCTAGAAGCTCTGTTTCTTGTCCACAGACAACTTTTTACATAATGTCCTACACTTGTTTATGGAAGCACTGTTTTTTTAATCTTTCTGAGGGTACAAATCAAATTGTTCTTTAGTAGATCAGAATTTTTAGGGCTAGCTGGTCGTTATTTATGACCTTGGTTTCTGTGTTAGTCAGCTTCCCATTACGGTAAAGACAAAAGTTCATTTTTGGCTCAAGGTTTTTGGGGGCTCCAAGCCAAGACTGGGGGCCTATTGCTTTGAGCTCCTGCCAAGGTAGTACATCAGGATGGGAGCACATGCAGAGAAAACCTCTCACCCAGTGACCAAAAAGTAGAGGGAAGTGGGAGAAACTGGGATCCCTCACCCCCGTCTGATAGCATGCCTCAGTGAACTAAGGATGTCCCATAGTCCCCAGCTCTTGAAGGCTTCATTGCCTCCCAATAGTGGCCACAGGAACCGAGGACCTGGACCCTGGGGTTATTGATATCCAAACTACAGTAAAGTCCTTCCAGTGTCAAGAGACAGTGGGTGTGAGTTCAGAAAACACACTTGAATTTCAAAATATATAGTTCAGAAACTATACATATCCATGAAGAGATTTAAAAAAACATGGTTTCATAAAACTTCAAAGATGGTTCTATGTAAGTCATATCCTAGTCCCTGCCTATCCACTGTTTTAGTCAGCTGCTTTGCTTCGGTGACTAAAAGACTTGACAAGATCAATTCTAGGAGGAAATAAATGTAGGTGCTCATGGTTCCAGAGGTTTCAGTCCATAGAAGGCTGGCTCCGTTCCTTGGGGCTTGAGGTGAGGCACAACATCATGGTGGGAGGCTTGGCTCCAGGGAGTAGAAAAAGTCTCCATGCCATATACAAAATACACACACCAAAGACACTCCCAACAACCCACCTCCTCCAGCCACACTCTACCAGCCTGCAGGTACCGGTGAATCCTTATCAGAGGATTGACTCCTGATTAAGGCTCTCAACCCAATTACTTCACTTCAGCCTTCCTGGATTGTCTCACAAGCTTTTGGGGGACACCATTTCCATCCCTACACTGAGACCCAGATCAGTGATTCTTAATCATAGAAAAACATTAGAAGCAATGAGATAACTCTTTAAAAATGTAAGTGGGCCTGGGCACCCTGCAGGTAAAGCTGGAATGCATGTAAGGTTGTGAAACCCTGGAATAGGCTCTCTTGGAAGCCACGCCTTTTCGATTATAGCCCAAGAACTTGTAAGAAATGCAGAATCTCAAGCCCCACCCCAATTATCCCCAATCGGAGCCTGCATTTAAACAAGATCCTCAGCAATTAATAAGAATATTGAAGTCTGAGGAGCACTGTTTTGTGGGACTTTATGACAGTCTGATATATTTGAGTGTGCCCTCCAGAGCTGAACTCGAATCCCAACTGTTATTGTTAACTAATTCACGCGCATGTTAAAGCTGGGGAAGAACAGTGTCATAGTCCGGGTTGTGTTTGTTTTGTTGTTGTTTCTATTACAAAATACCACAGTACTTTATAAAGAAAGGAGGTTTATTTTATTTCACAGTTTTGGAGGCTGAAAGCCCAAGATTAGGTAGCCTCCTCTTTTGGTCTCTGGCAAGGGCCTCATGGTGGATACAATCATAGTGGGAGCGATCTCATGGTGAGACAGGAAGCCAGAGATTTGAGGGCCAGTGTTGCTCTTATTACACAAGCCATCCTTCCAGAAATTAACAGGAATCCCATCGTATTACATCAATCCCTTCTGAGGGTGGTGTCCCCAGCCCCCTAATCATCTTCTATGCCCCACCTCTTAGAAGCTTCACCACCTCTCAATATTGCCACACTGGTTGCCACTTCTGTTGAAGACGCCTTTGATTCACCACCAAGCTCACAGTGAACTTCCTCCATGCTTTCTGATCGGTCCTCACCTTCTGAGTCCTCTTGGAGCTTGGCTTGGAGGTCGGGGTGTCCGCGTATTTTACAAATGAGGAAGCACATGCAGCCACTTTCCAAAGGAGGAAGATGCAGGGCCTTGATGAGTTTTTTTTTTTTTAAAGACACATTTATTCAGTGTCATGGTTAAACTATTGCATTTAGTAATCAACTACATTAGTACAAAACAACAAAAACCCTACCTTAAAACTGTAGGAGTGATTTACACTTTGTATAAAAGGTTATTTTCTGTAATTAGTCACAAATACAGAGTCCTCGATTTTTTTGCCCACACACATTAATGTTGTCTAAAATATGTTTTCTTTATAGCAGTCAAGCCCTGCCACCACTGTGCTTGATTAACTTTACAAATCTGTTAGAACCTGTACCTTCCTGGTCACTTCTCTGGCTCTCCTCCCCTGTTGGGTTTGTTTCCAGTTTGTAATTAAAAACATTTACCACTTCCGTGGCTGCTGATGCTACTGGAACCACCACAGCCACCCCGGTTTCATGTTTGGCAAAGTATTTTCCTCCACCAGTACCAGGGCCTCCAAGCATTCCTCATTTCATGGGTCCAAAATTTGAAGACTGTCATAATCACCAAAATCATTTCAGCTTCCACCACCTCAAAATTGCTTCCATCATTGCCAAACCCCCTGTAGCCACCCCCACTTGCCACACAAAGTCACCACAACCACAGAAGTTTCCCCCAAACCAGAGTTGTCATTACCACCAAAACCACCTTCACAACCACCACCTAGGTGTCCAGAATCACTTAGGCCTCCCTCTTTGGCCAGGCCTTCTTGCTTCACAGCTGTGGCCATACTACGGCATTTCTGATTAGCAATCTTGTCTGAGGAATCAATGGTCATGGGAGCTAAGACCCTCTACATGTCATTGCCTTAGTCCACCATGATCACAATCCAATTTTTCCAGCAGAGGTGGCTCAGCGAATATGGTGCTCACCTGGCTTATGCAAGGATGCAGGTTCAAACCCCAGCACCATGCATGCAACAAAGTGTTGGAGCAACAAAATTCACATGGAAAATTAGATAAAATTCTCTCTCCCCCTCCCTTCCTCTCTTAAAAAAATTCCAAGCAGAGATCTTTTTCAGTTAAGTGGGCACCTGGTCTTGGAGAATCTTCTCTTGAGATTGCACACTTTGTGTCCACAACTCTTCCATATATCTTGTGAGGCCCTGCATTCGTGGCATCATCCACCTGCTTCACAGTGACACAGTTGATAACTCCAAAGCCCGTGGAGTCCTTGGTGTTTGGATCTCTCATTACCACAAAGTATAAGAATATTCCCCATTGTGCAGAATGGATCCTCAGACTCTCAGTTGGCTTGAAGCTCAACCTGCCCATGAACAGCTTCCACAGCTATTGGGGCTCATTACGAGACTCTGACTTGAGTCTATGTCTTCTGAACCAGATCAATGTTCTCAGAAAGCAAGAGGCAATCCCGCTTGCCAAGGCTGCTAACCATCAGGTCTGGAGATGGTTCACCACCAGCATCCACTCCTCCACATTCAGGAACTTCAGAAGTCACCATCTGCAGCTGGTTACAGAAAATCACCAGGTACTCCTTTCTAACAAAATACTGCCCTTTTTCCTCTGCTCTCCTTGCACTAACTTGGGCAACCTTTTCTCCCATAGACATGGAAAGTTTGCTTACATTTGAGCACCAATCATTCATGATACTTGATGAGGAATCCTAAAAAGGCTCATACACATATGTGTACATCTCCAGACCTGCTCCATCTTTCTGTCTCCATCTCTTTCACACACATGTGTGTGCATGTACGATATGAGCACCATAAATTATTTAATATCTGTGGCATGGGACTATGGGCTGCCCTGTTGGCAGAAGAGAAACGAAGATAAGCCATTGCATCCCTGTGTGAGGACAGTGTTTCTAAGACTTCAGTGTGCACACAGATCTCTTTGGAAGGTGGTTGGTGTCTCCTTAAATGTCCTTCTGATTCAGTGGATCTGAAGTGTGGTCTGAGTTCTGCATTTCTAATAACCTTGCTGGTGATGCTGAGGCTGCTGGCAAGAGACTAGAATGACTTCCGCATCCTGAGAGGGCCTGCAGGGACTCTGGAGGAGGCAGAAATAACCAGGGAGGGAGGAGCACAAGGATGCTGCCTAGTGAAGGTGGACCCAGAAAGCCTGTGTCCTCTCATGATCTGCTACCATGTCTAATCAACCCATTCAAAACAGTTACTGAAGGGATGCTAGTTTATTCAGCAGAACATATCAGAAAGTCAAAAGAGGGCTGGAGTGGTGGCTGGTGGTTGCGGTGCTTGTCTGGCATGAGCGAGTATGCGAGTTCAAACCCCAACACCAGTGAGGACTTGGAGCAATGAAAGCCACGTGGAAAACCAAATTGTTTCTCTATCCCTCTTTAAAAAAAAGTCAAAAGAAAATGACACGTCAGTAAGTACCAAGACTTTTGATAAAATTCACATCTGTTCCTAGAGCAGACAGGGAAAAGGAAAGAGAAAAGAATGCTCCCTTTATAATAATAAAAAAATCTTTCTTAAACCAACGTCAAACATAGTAACTTAGGGCTGGAGCAGTGGCTCAGTGGTAGAGTGCTTGCCTGGCATGTGTGAGGACCTGGGTTCAATCCCCAGCACCACATACACAACTAAGTGTTGGAGAAACAAAATCCAGGTGAAAAAAAAATTGATTCTCTGTCTCAAAAAAATACAAAACATAGTAACTAACAGTAAGCTTCTCATAAGCCATGCTATCAAAATCAAGGTATATAAACCAGAAGAAAGAAGTGCAACTACAGAAAAGGAAGAGGTCCTTCTCTCAATGTGCAGATGGTATAATTGTCTTCCCATAAAACCTAGGATTCCTGAAAAATTTAGAAATTAATAAGAAAGCTGGATGAATTAATAGGATATAAAAAATACAAAAGGCAATGACCTTCATACAAATATACCCAATAATTGGTTTGGAAATATATGGAGGCAAGTTTCCTTTCACAATTGACAATAAAATGTAGAAATTAACTTAAAAATTAATGTGCAAGGGATCAATAAAACATAAAACTTTACAAAGAGCCCCAAATGACTTGGATGCAAGGTGAGACATACCACATTTCTTCACGGAAGATTAAATAGTGGGCGGCTGATCATATTGGCGGGTGCTGCAGGAGTGTGCTGGCGGGGAGCAACGTGTGTGCGCCCGGGGCTTGTCGACTGTGGGCTTCACAGGGAGGGCAGCTAGAGGGGCCTTTCGGGCACCTATGATGTAAGTATGGGGGGGTGGTGTCTTCTCTCAGCCTGGGTCCTGGAGAAGATTTGCCCATCTCCTGCCTGCATCATGGGCACCTGGCAGCCAGGTTCTGGAAGCTAAGTAGGGAAGAGGGGTGTGGTGCCTCAGTGCGGGTCATCTGGACTTCCACCTAATCCTCCTGTCATCAATACAGCCCTGCTGCCGTCATCCCAGCTCCGATTCCCCAGTTCACCACCCTCTGTTTTATATTTTCCAGAGAATAAAACCATAGTCTTCAGCAGGGGTGTGGAGCAGACAGGTGTCTGGCTGCGTGGAGCAGGCAAGGTGATCTTGGACACCAGACAGCATCTGGTCCTACTCTGTTGAGACCTGGCTGTGCTGTCCTTTCAGAACAAGGTGTCCCTCTTCCTGAGCACCACCCCCTTGGGCTGGGTCTCTCCCTGACCACCACACTCTGCAGCTGCTACATCAGTTGCCACCTGCGCAGAGGCTTCCAAATGTCTTTGCCGGGTTTCTTCCCCTATGCTATTTATCCTTGTACATTTATGCCTTGAAAAAATCCAATACGTTGACCTGAATGTTGTCACATAGCAATCAACTCAGAGGCCAAGGTGAAAAAACCTCCGGTACCGACAGCGCAGGGTACAGCGCAAATCCATTTCCAATAGAAATGAGGAGGGAGAGGATCAAAGGGAAACACCTAGGCCAGGCCATAAGGGGTTGAGGGGCAGTGAAGCACGAGATTCTTTCTCTTAAAGGACATTTCTTAGGAGAGCAAATCTCCTTTGCAAAGCAAGCTGGTGCTAAGTATCAAGAGGCTTAAAAGTATGTAAACTCTTTAACCCAATAATCCCATCATTTGAATCTATCTTGAGGAATAATTTTACATCTCAAACAGACTTCATGAACAAAGATGCTCATCAAAGCATAGTTATGATAATAAAAAAAAGAGGGAGATGATTTAAATGCCCAACAGTGAGAAATGTTTGAGGGGCTTGATAACATCCATTTGGTGAAGTATACTGTACAATCACTAAAAACAATGTTTACAGACTGGAATACAAATTTAAGAAACACTTGTTAGACAAAAAATGCTGGATAAAATTAAATATGTATTATTCTCAAAAATACACAAAATAAAAATTTAAGAAATCTTTACCTGGAAAACAAGCAAAGGGACATGCTCCAAATTGTTAATGTTTAACAGAATATATTCTTCTCTTCCTTATTTTGGAGGGGAAGCTATGGAACTTTGAATCCAGGGGCTCTCAACATTTGAGCCACATCCCCAACCCTTTTTATATTTTGAGGCAGGGCCTCACTAAGTTGCTGAGGCTGAACTTGAACTTAGGATCTTCCTGCCTCAGTTTCCCGAGTCACTGGGATTATAGGCATGAGCCACTCTGCCTAGCTTTTCTTTTTACTTTTGTATCATAAGCAAATATTCTTTTTAAATAACAGTTTTATTGAGATATAATTCACATGCTCCATAATTCACCCCTTTAAAGTGTGCAATTTCATGAATTTTAGTATATGCACAGTTACGCGCGACCATCACAAGTCGATTTTAGAACATTTTCCTCACCTTGGAAGGAAGCAACAGATTTTAGCTATCACCCTCAGTCCCCCACCCACTTCCCAGCCCTAAGATATATTGGTGTAAAGTCTTCCTACGAATCGGCGCATTCTGGATCTGTCATCTGAACGGAATCATACCTTAGCCTGTTGTATCCGGAGCATTTCACTTCTTTCAAGTTTCACCTGTGCTGTTGCATCAGTAATCCATCTCTTTATGGTCAAATAATATTCCATTGTATAATTATACCATGTTTTATTTATCCACTCATTGGTTGAGTGAAATTTGTGTTGTTTCCATCTTTTGGCTGTTAAGA
Source organism: Aplodontia rufa (assembly GCA_004027875.1). Classification (NCBI taxonomy): domain Eukaryota; kingdom Metazoa; phylum Chordata; class Mammalia; order Rodentia; family Aplodontiidae; genus Aplodontia; species Aplodontia rufa. The sequence continues at coordinate 186,167 of PVKS010000306.1, forward strand.
ATAATGCTTCTATAACCATTTATGTACAAAGTTTTGTCAAAAATGACAAATATTTTCATTCTCTTGGGTATACTTCCAGGAATAGGATTTTTAGGTCATACGATAACCCTGTGTTTTCTCTTTTGAAGAGTAGCTAGACTGTTTTTCAAGTATGGTCATACCATTTTATATTTCCCCCAGTATTGTGTGAGGGTTACAATCCAATTCCTCCTCATCTTCAACTCTTATTATTCTGTCATTTTTATGCCATTTTATTGGGTGTGAAATGGTGACTGACTGTGGTTTTTATTTGTATTTCCCTGATGGCTAATGACAACAAGCAACATTCTTGGGCTTCTTGGCCATTTGTACATTTTTTTTTAAGAGGTGACAGAGAAAGAAACCAATTTTGTTTTTCATGTGGCTTTCCTTGCTCCAAGACTTCATTATGTACGTGGTCCTGGGGTTTGAACTCACGTACTTGCACGTGCCAGGCAAGGGCCATAACCGCCAGCCACCGCTCCAGCCCCCTGGACATCTTCTTTGAAGAAATGTCTATTTAGCTTCCTTGACCAGTTTTTGAAGTGGGCTATTTGTCCTTCTGTTGGAGTTGTACTTCTTTTTCTTCTCCTTTCCTGAGGTTCTGGGCATGGGCCTTTGCACATAGTAGGCAAGCACTCTGCCATGAGCTACGGTGCTCAATGCTGGTGCTGTGATTTAACCTAGAGCCTTTCACTGCTGGACGAGTGTTCTACCACTGAGCTACACCCCCAGCCCTGAGGTTATTTTTCACTGCACATTTTTTGTAGACCTTCTTTGGTCTTTTCACAAATCAGCCACCATGTTCTCCTGGTTGAGGGGTGGGAGCAACAAAAGATGTTTTCTTCCAGGCAGGAACTAATTGTACTGGATGTTTCTGTACTTTATTTTCGCTTTTGTTTGGTGCCAGGGATTGAACCCAGAGGCACTTAACCACGGAGCCACATCCCCAGCCTTTTTTTTCCTTTATTTTGAGACAGGGTCTCATTAAGTTGCTTAGGGCATTGCTAAGTTGCTGAGGCTGGCTTTGAACTTGCAATCCTTCTGCCTCAGCTCCAGGGCCTCTGGGATTACAGGTGTGTACCACCACGCCCAGCACATTTCTGTGTTTTGAAGTTATTGTTACTGTTGTCTTGCTTTGGTGGTCCAGAAACTGCACCAGTTCTTGTGTTTGTGAATCTGCCACCTTATGATTCCTCAAAGGAAGCTGAACCCTCCTCCCACCATGGAAGCCGAGAAGGCCAGATTGTATCTTTCCAGTTTCCCTCGAAACCAGGAGATGAGCACGTGGTTTAGACTCAGCAGATTCCTACCTGCCCCAGACTTGAGCCAGGACCTAATGATGAAAACGGTAGAGTCAACAGGAAAACGTTCCAGTGACGGCAGAACCTGGCTGTGATACTGTGACAAGGGGTGGCAGCAGTAATGTGTCCCGTGTCCCAGGGCAGTGGTGGCAGTGGGGTGGCAGGAATGCCAGCGAGGCTCTGTGTTTCCCAGCAGATGGGACACTAATATCCTCCTCAGTCTGATTCTGGGCAGCGGTTTGGCTGGGAAATGAAATGCTGTTCACCTTTCTGTTCTGGTCCATTTTCTAAGCTCAGTTCTCCAACTTTCCCAGTGAAGTGGAAAAGGATCCAGTATCGGCAAGTTTCTTTTGGGCTTAAATTAGCATAATTGCCTTCTATTGTGGCAATTAAGTAGCTTGATGAGCCAAAGATGATGGTTCTTTTCCTATGAAATGTCTCCTTTATAATCGCCTCCCAGGCAATAGCAACATTTAGACTTTAACGAGATAACAACGACCTGGGAGTGTGTTAAGTATGAGAAGCCTAAACAGTTGCTGGGCTGTAACTGATCCCTTTCAAACTTCTCTGGTTGAAAACATCCCCTGCAGGCACCAAAGCACTCCAATCTAGACAAAACCTGGGTGAGAAACCGCATGAACGCAGAGGGGCAACGAAGGTCTGGTGCATTGCAGGCAGAGCTGGTGGCTCCTACGAGTGCTTCTGTTTTTTGTTGTTGTTGCGTTGTTTTTTCTTTTTTTTTAAGAGAGAAGGACAGTGTGAGAGAATCAATTGAGTTTTTCCACATGGCTATCATTGCTCCGACACTTAGTTGTGTACGTGGGTGTTGGGGTTTGAACCCGTGTACTTGAGTATGCCAGGCAAGCCCCGTAACCGCCGAGCCACCGCTCCAGCCCCGCGTCTGCTTTTTATACTGACCATGGTAGCCATCTTCCAAGAGGGCCTCCATTGATCCTCACCTCCTGCTTAGCCACACCTAGTGTGGTCTCTTTTCACCTCGAATCAGAACTGGTCTGGGTGAGTGAAGAATATGGCAGAATAGATAGCATGTGACATCCAAGGCTGGACCATTAAAGACACTGCAGCTCCTTTTATGGCTTTCCAGATCACTCTGGGGAAGCCAACTGCCATGATGGGGAGATACTCAAGCATCCCCATAGGCTGGAGAGGAGCTGAGGCTCCCACTAGCAGCCAGCACCCACTTTCCAGACTCCCAATGAGCTACCTTGGACACGCCTTCAGATGACTGCAGCCTCAGGAGCCAGAACTGCCCAGCCAAGTCACTCCTGACTTGCTGGCTCAGAGAAACCATAAGAGCTATTAAATAGTTTTTGCTGTTTTAAGCCACTGAGTTGGGTGATTTGTTATGCAACAATAGACAATACACCGATGCACTCTATTTTGAAAAACCAATAAATTCCACTGAGTGAGCAATGAGGACACCAGGAAGTCCTCATTCAGCTACCTGTGCACTTAGGAATATTCTTCTCCCAATGTGGTGTGTTCCTCTGTGGAGCAGGCATTTTCCTGCTCAATGTGAAATTTTAAAATAAAATTTGACATGTATGTGTTGCTAGTGATGTTCTGGAGATTTCTTTTTAAGAGAAGTCAGAGGTATGTAGAGCACTTCACAGCAGTGCCGGAACCAAGGGATGCTATAAAAAGTCGACTGGGAGCGAGGAATACACGCCAAGTATGAAGACCCAGCATCAGGGCCAGGATCTTAGGCCTGGCCAGGACACAAGTAGCCTCAGACATCCAGAGAGCACTGTGAGTCTCTCTCTCAAGGGCCCCAATTCTGCTCCCATTCCTAAGACCTTGCAATTTAATAAAATCCTTTAGCCCATCACGGAGCACCTTGTGCTGATAGAGCTCTAGACGCTCCACACTGTACACTATTCATCCCCAGCATGAAGAAGCCTCTTTAACAGAAAAAAAAAATATTTGAAGACTCTAAACTCTGCCAACATTACACTTAGAAAAACATCAACAATGATTAAGCATGTCTTATCGAGTAGCTGTGTGGACTGGCAGGCAGAACTGTAATTAGCCATCAGGTCAATCAACAAATATGTTTTGTTTTTAGCAATGGACCAGTTTGGCAATGCTCTAGAAGTGGCAGAGCGTCCCCTCTTACTCAACAACCACACCTCAGCTACCCTACTGCCATATACACTCCTAGCACTTTGTGACTGTTTGCAAATTAAACATGACACAATTTTTGCACACAGTATTGCAAGTCTTTCAAGGAGTAGATGTGACCTGTCCTTAGAAAACATCGTGTAACGGCGGATTTTGCACAAGGCTTCTGCTCTAGGACCCTCTCCACTCCCTAGCCCACCCACAAGGGCTCCCAGGGTGGCACAGCTTCACACACCCCCAAAACCAGCCTCTGCAAATGGGTACAGCTGCCTCACACACTCGATCATACTTGGAGCTTTCTGGTACCCAGCTGTCTTGCCCAGATTCTGGTCCTTAACACATTTTAAAAGTCTTCACAAAGATTCTCAAGCATTCAGCCCTTTTCTTCCAGAGAAAGAGGGGATCCTCAGGTTCCTGATTTCTCCAGAGCTGCTCGTGCATCAAAACCCAGCATCTCCCATGTTCCTTCAATGAGATCCTTTGGAAGCTAAACAGCAAGTTGCCCTTAGGCACATGGACACTGCACATGCTCACTGGAGACAATCCGGGCAACAGAAGCAACACGGGGCCTCCCAGGGATCATCCAGGGCTGTCTGCACCTCCACTCCTCAGACAACACCACCTTTCATCCCTGAGGACTCTGACTCCCTTTCTCCATCCAGAAGGGCGAGTCTAGGTCATCCCAGAGATGCCAGTTGACCGAGAGTTTAGGGTCTGATTCACCAGAGCTGATGGGCCGAGTTCCGCTGGCCAAGGGAACCTGTCACTGAACTTGTTTAATTTGCTTACTGGAATGTTCAATAGGAGTATTCAGCATCACCAATTGGCGTGTTAAATTTTGGTAACTGGTGATGAGATACATAGAAAAGAATGTTTTAGCAGCAGCAACCAAATATCAGCTTTTCTAGTGGGATTTGTTAATTGGGACATATATTTTGGGCTGAGATTGTTGAGGCTAATGCTGACTTCTTGCAAACACTGCCTCCTTCCTGTGGGACCTGGCTCTTCAGTGCCATGCCAGCTCCATCCAGGTGGGCCTTGGAAGTAGCTCTGTCTAGCTCTGGCAGGTCCTAGTGGTCTCCATTGACTGGTGAGGAAACTCTCAAATTGCTGGGCCACCTGTGACAGGACAGGTATTGAAGTCCCCTTCCTCACCACCTTCCATTGTCAAGGCTGGAGAGGTGACAACTTGCTTTCCCAGGTGCCCTTTCATCCAGGAGTGGCCGTGCCACCCATTCCCATGTAGACAACCACAGAGAGATAGAGGGAGGTTTTGGATGCTCAGGGACAGTGGCTGTGAGAGCAATTCCTTGTTGGTACTAAATATGAGGGGTGGATTGTATGCAAAGAATTTCAAACTGTGATAGAACTGAGCAAACGTCAGTCTTTTTCTTCCTCCATGCAGTGGCAACTGTAGCCAATGTCAGTGATAGTGAGCTGTACCCTGGCTCTCCACCAGCTCACCACCCTAAAGACCCAAGACTAGTGGAGGGGATGAAGCCATGAACACGCTAGTGCTGGAACCCATTCTGGTTGCTAAGATGGACCCGCATGTCAGGTTGCACAAATCACTCAGGCCCTTTTGCGAAGTGATTATCTCCTTGCAGTCAGCCCCTTCTTTTCATTACAGCAGGTCCCATTAGTGAGTGCAGACACCTGGGTACCCCTGTCATTTCCTGGGAGCATCAATGCTTCCAACACAAAACCTGAGAACTCAAGTCCCGTCCAGGCTGGGCTGAAGGAGTCAAGCAGCCTCTGCCCTGGCCCCTGTACTCAAGTCTCAGTCCACTGCCCCCATTTCCTGCAGGCTTAGACCCAAAGAACTTTCCAGGACCACTGTCCCCTGGAGTCCCCATCTGCATAGCTGATCTGAGACCTCCAAGAAGGGAGGCTCAGTGAGACAAGTCCTAAATTAGGAGTCAGGAACCCAGGGCTCTATGACCTTACTTGTGATTCTACTACCTACTGGTCTGTGTGGCTCTGGGTAGGTCACCCCACTATCTGAGCCTCAGTTTCCCTAGCAGTGAAAGCAGAGGGCTCTGCTGGATGACCTCTAGTGATGTATTTCCTCCGACATTCTCCCTCTCCCTCTTTTCCCCCTCCCTGTTTGTCTTTTCTTTCATCACTGTTTTACAAAAATATTGTATTGCTCTAAATTCTTAAACATGCTCTTAAAATTTTGAGATATCTTCATTGCATACTTTTTCATGATCGTTTAAACGATTCCACTTTTCTTTTTACAAGGCTTGCAATGTTCATCCTAGTGGAGCAGAGAAAGATTTGTGACACCTTCACCACTTCACTCTTGAAAGAATCCATTTTCAGTGACCTCCGCTCACTTCAGCAGCCTCTGTGCACAGGTCACAAAGGCAGAAGTACTGCTGGCTTTTGGAGTCAGCCTATTTCAGTGACACAGCTTCTGATCCTGTCAAATGCAATGCCACTACTGTCCAAATGATCGAGCAACCAGCACGCACTGGGAGAGAGGCCAGAGCGGTGCCCTCTCACGGGCCGAGTCTGGGTCATTCAGGCACTTTGCACAGGAGAGGTGTGGCTTCGACCGCATGAGCAGAGCCTTCCAGGGTGGTCCAGGGCTCAGCAGCTGCAGCATCCAGCCTAAGGCACTGCAAAGGCATCAGACGCAGAACTGGGGGTGACGGAGTGTTCCCAAAGGAGACACCTGGAATGGGGGAAATGATGAGGACCAAGGCAGTCCCTGTGACCCAGAGGAGAGCATGCTGCCTATTTACAAAATGTATTTTCATTTCCAGGGTCCTGAGGCCCCTCAGGGGATTTGATGACCAGCGGTGCCAAAGCCCTGAAGGTGTCAAAGTGGTGACCTGAGTTGACATGACCAGTCCCCTTCTCACTCCACATGTGCGGAAGTGCTAGGTAAAAATCAGGAAAAGTAAATTCCAAAACCTATAACCTAAGCTCGGGAGCTAAAACAGGCTGCTAAAACCTCTGCTAGGCGGAGGTTGAATTGCCTTACACCTTAGAGGCTGGGGAGTTTGATAAGTCAAAAATTGTATTTGCCCATATGTACAGTTTATTATCTTATATCTTTTTAAAATTAGTTGACAGTATAATTCATACACAGTGGAATCCGTTTTCAGTGTATAATACTGTGAATTGTAACAAATACAGTCATGTAACAGCTATCCTAGTCAAGGCAGAGGACAGTTCCGTCACCCCCAGACTCCTGCCTTTTGTAAGCAACCCCTTTCCCCACCCCTTAACCCTGGAGACCCCTGATCTGTTTACATCCCCACAGCTTGGGCTTTTCCAGAATTCCGTAGGAAAGGAATCCTAGAGTGTACGAGGGGCTGTGAGTTGGTGCTCTCACCTAAGAGCAAATCTATTTTTATTTTTTTGGTAACAGAATATTATGATTTAGACATTAGTTGTCCCCCACAAGCTCCTGTGTGAGTCAATGCAAAAAAGTGTAGAGGTGGGCTGGAGCAGTGGCTTGGTGGTTACTGCGCATGCCTGGCACGGGTTCGAACTTCAGCACCATATACACAAGTGTCAGAGCAATGAAAGCCACGTGAAAAACTAAATGAAATTGATTCTCTCCCCCTGTGTCCCTCTCTCAAAAAAAAGGTTTAGAGGTGAAATGATTGGGTATGACAGCCTTAACCCAATGAGTGAATTAACGCCCTGACAGGGATTAAGTGGGTGGTAGCTGCAGGCTGGTAGGGTATGGCTGGAGGAGGGGGTCCTCTAAAATTGTTCTTGTCAAGTCTTTTAGTCACAGCAGTGGGAACAGCTGACTAAAACATGGGGATTGGACCCAGGGGCACTTTAACACTGTACTACATCCCTAGTCCTTTTTCATTATTTTACTTTTTTGGTACTGGGGATTGAACCCAAGGGCGCTTAGCCACTGAGCCACATCCCCAGCCCTTTTTATTTTTCACTTTGAAACAGGGTCTTGCTAAGTTGCTCAGGGCCATAAGTTGCTGAGGCTGGCTTTGAACTTGCAGTCCTCATGCATAAGCCTCCCAAGTCACTGGGATGACAGGTGTGCCCACTTTTCTCAGCTAGGAACACAGGCCTGCAAACAGCAGGGAAACGAATTTTAATCCCTTGAATAAAGTGAGGAGTTAGGCAGTGGCTCTCCTGGCTAGGAACTGGGATTTAGAAAACTCTGCTTCCTGGTCTGTATATTAGGCACAAAAAAATGGACCATCTCTCTGGCTAAGGTGGAAATCATCACACATAAGACGTCTGAACATCCAGTCTGAGTGACACAGGTGTCCTGAGACTAGGAACTCACCGGAAGGCTGACCCAGAAACTGCTCATCCACTAGGGCAGTAGATATGATCACAGTACCACTCCAGAGAAGCACCTCCACAATCAAGGTATATGCAGGACCCCAAAGAAGTCACCTCCTCACCCACAAAACTGCAAAGCATGCAAAGAAATCCACAGCCAGGAGCAAAAAAAAAAAAAAAAAAGAATCAGCAGAATCAGCCAACCCAAATGAGACCCTAAAAATCAAACAGAAGTTGGAAAGGGACTTAAAGTAGCTACACTCAAAGTGGAGCGTATTAAATTTACTACATGCAAGGAAATTAAAGGAATAAACTGATAAGGTAACAATATTGGAAGTGATAAACAGAATAACAAAGGGCCAAAGAAAAATCACAGAAATGAACAATAGTCCATTCTTTAAAATTAAGGATCAGGTTAAACAATCACTAGTCACTGAAGGAGAAATTGGTACACAGGCTGATGGAGCTAAGGAAATTGCAGAGACATGACGGGGAATTAAGAGACATGAGAGAGGCTGAGAAGCTACTCATCATGACTAAGAGGAGTTCTTAGACATAACTCCATTGTCCCTCCGGGATAATGACAGATTTTTTTTTCTTCTTTTTAGAGATCAGGAAAGACGTGTGGCCTTACATCAAATAAGCACACTAAGCCTGAAGCAGGAGAAAGACAAATCCATATCTACAAAGAAAAAGATAAAAGCTAGTTTTAGATTACCTACAAAAGAACAGCTATCCGATAAACAGAAGGGTTCCATCAACACCAGCTCCATAAGAAAATGGACTTCTTTTGCAGTGTGCTAAGGAAAAACCACACTCAGACTGCAAAGGAGATCACTCCCTCCTCTCTCCCCTTTCAGCGTCTCCAGACTTCCAGGACCAACATCATTGTAAACAAGCCCTGTTTTATTTTAGCTTGCCACTTTGAGGAAAGGCCAAAGAGAATCATTCCTGGGGAGGGGCTGCAATTTGGCAGGTGTGGCTTGCTCCACCTGTATTACCTTAGAACTGTGAAATACGCCTGATTTCTACGCCCCTGTAAACTATCATTCAAGACATCAGGTGTATCAGTTAGAGTGAGATGAAACATTTTTTGGATATATGGAGACAGTTTAAGACTCAGATTTCCCCTGAAAGACCTAGAACTAGATAGCAAAGCGGGGGGAGGAGAAAAAGTCCAGGAGGAATGAGAAATTTTTTTTAAAAAGGAAGGAAGGATAGAAGAGAGGAGGGAGTGTATTCTAGTTTGCTAGGGCTGCCCAAACAAAGGACACAGTGGGTGGCCTGAACTACAGAAACCTCTATTCTCCAAGTTTGGGAGGCAGGAAGGCTGGTCAAGTTGTCCCTGGGTTTGTTTCTGCAGAGGCCTCTCTCCTGGGCTGGCAGACCACCACTTTCTCACAGCGTCCTCAGGAGGCCTCTCCTCTATACACGGACATATCTGTGTCCAAGTGTCCTCTTCTTATAAGGTCATTAGTCATTGAATTAGGGCTCACCATAAAGACCTCATAACTTAGTTGCCTCTTTGAAGATCTCATTTTCAAACAGGTACACCCTGAGGTACTGGGAGTTCAACATGAATTTTGAGGGGACCCAGTTCAGCCCATAAGACATGAGCAAAGATTAGATCAGTAAGATCTAATCAAATGTTAAATCATCATCATCTATTTAGGAGGTTTAAAAACATGGGGTGTTACTCTACACACAGTGCCTGACTTACAATAATTTTTCTTCAGCTTTCAGACGGTGCAAAATCCACACGCGTTCAGTAGAAACTGTACTTGGAATTCTGAATCTGGATCTTTGCCTGGGCTGACCGATGATCCATGTTACCATGCGCTTTCACCAATCTGGGCACCAGAAGCTCCCAGCCAGCCCTGAGATCACCAGGGAAACCACCCGCACTCTCCAGGCCCTGTGCTGCTAAACTAGGGCATTGGGGAGGTGTATTCCATGCATCTTCAACTTAGGACATTTTCAATTTAGGGTGGGTTTATCAGGATGAACCCCATTGTAAGTCAGGGAGCACCTGTACTTGAAATAGTCATAGGAAGATGACAAAAAGTGACAAAGTAGAAGTTATTTGGTACACGAAATAGCAAAGTGCTTCCAGAATACATAAAAACCTTCTAGAACTCAGTACCAAAAAAATAAAGGCAATCAACCCAACAACCCAACAGAAGGAGGATAAGGGATGTGAAAGGAATTCAGGAGAGGAGCCCAATGGTATGGAACCCAGGAGACAATCTCTCGATCTCTCGATTCTGAAGCACTCATAGAAAACAGATTCAAACACTGTGATGTTTCCATCCTTGAGTTTTGGAAACAATTTAAAAGTCTGACAGTACTTATTTTGTTTGAATAGGGAGCATGCATCCATTGATGGGGGAATAAGTCAGCAGAGCCATTGGGTGGACAGATTTTCAGGCATTATTACCATTTTAAAATTTGGGCTGGAGTGTGGCTCACTGGTAGAGTGCTAGCCTGGCATGCCCAAGGACCCAGGTTCAATCCCCAGTGCCACATACACAACTAAGTGCAGAAAAAAGAAAATCAGATGAAAAAATAGATCATTTCTCTCATACTCTAAAAAGAAGTATGTGTGTATTGTTTTAAGATGCACTTATTTTATGCTCCAGAAAATTCCCAAGGTAGCAATCCCCAAGAAACTCTTTCCAAGGGGAAGGAGACACCTTGACTTTGTTGTAGTAATGAAAACCTTTTTAAACAACCTCAATTTCCACCAAGAAAATAATTCAATCACAGGTGATATGTATTAATTTAAAGCAATTAAAATAAATGAATTAAATCTGTATGTCTCAACATGCACAGATCCCCCAAACCCTATACTAAGTGACAAGAAAGTGGTAAAAGTGTGGAAACTGAGATGTCCCTTATTTGTATCATATAATTTTTCAAAATTACAGCAGGCAACAGTTCATATTGCTCACACATATCTATTGAAATGTTTTTTAAAATGGACAAGAGGGGTTGCAGCAGTAGCTCAGCAGTTACGGCGCTTGCCTGGCATGTGTGAGGACTCGGGTTCGAACCCCAGCACCATGTACACAAGGTCGAAGCAACAAAAACCACGTGAAAAAAATTTTCTCTCACTATCCCTTTCTCTTAAAAAATTGGACAAGGAAAATACCAAATTTATAACAATTTTCTCAGGAAAGGAAAGGAGGGAAATGTAGGATTGTGTACTGCTAAACGTGAGATTTAATTTCAGTGATTTTTGCTCTTTTTCTTTACAGGACTGGAGATTGAACCCAGGGATGCTCTACTTCTGAGCTGCATGCCCTGCCTGTTTTCTAAAGTTATTTATTTTGAGACTAGGTCTCACTGAGTTGCCCAGGCTGGCCTCCAACTTACTGTCCTCTTGCCTCAGCCTCCCCAGTAGCTGGTATCACAGGCATATGCCACTGCATCCAACCAATGAGTTTTGTCTTAAAGTTCTGTGTGGGATTAGGGTGAGGTTGGGACTTCACATATCGTCCATGAGCTTCTTCTCTGACCTGCTTTTCCCTTCTTTTGCCAGTTTCTCTCGGAACCACTGCCCTGCTAAATCTCATGCCTGGGGATCTTCATTCCAAAGCCTGTGACTAAGGAACTTGTCCTAGGACAATGACCGAAAGCATTCAGATATCTCCCCTCCATCCACCTGTCTCCTCTTTGCTCGATTGGAAAATGGTCCTTAAGAACGCTTCAACAACTCAATTATTAGAAGCTGTGATGTTGCCATACATGGCCAAAAAAAGTCTTTGCAGATATAATTAAAGTAAGGCTCAGCCAGGTGTAGTGGTGCACACCTGTAATCCCAACTACTTAGGAGGCTGAGATAGGATTCCCAGTTCAAGGCCAGCTTTAGCAACTTAGTGAGGCCCTAAACAACTTAACGAGAGCCTATCTCAACATAAAAATTTTTAAAAAGGCAGGGGATGTGGCTCAGTGGCTAAGCACCCCTGGGTTCAATCCCTGGTATGTATAAATGAACAGAGAAAGAGGGAAGGAAGGGAAGAAAGGAAGAGGAGCAAGCAAGCTCTGGAGATAGAAAACTATCCTGGATTATATGGATAGGGCCCCAAATGCAATCACCTGAATCTTTGAGTGAGGCAGAGGGAGATTTGACCACACCGAGAAGAGGCATGTTAAGTTGAATCAGGAAGAGATTTAAAGCTCTGGCCTCGAAGACAAGCCAAGGAGTGCTGGCAGCCACAAGCAAGAGTCTGGGATCAGATAGTTCTCAGAACTTCCAGAGGGAGCACAGCCCTGCCAACACCTTGGTTTTGGATTTCTGAACTCCAGAGAAAACGTTTTAAACCACCCAGTTTACGACAGTTTGCTTAAACAGCCACAAGAAACCCATAACCCTAATAAAATTGTAAAACTTCCATCACGCTTCTATCCCAGCCCCTCTATCAACCTTCAGCCCTGATCACCTGAGCCTCACAACATTTGTCTGGGGCAGTTCGTCTACAGGTGAAGGTTATGAATCAGGCAGGTGAAGAGTCAGGCCCTTCTTCAACAAGTTCTGTGGCCTCGTGTTTCGAGTTGGGTGGCCCAGCAGGGATGGCTATCAATCAGGAAGGGAAGGGGATAGGTATGGCCACCCCTCCTGCATGTCAGGACCCTAAGACCCTGCAAGTCTTGGATCAGGCACCTCTCCACCTGCCCACCCCACCCACCGACTCTGCAAAACGGAGCAGGACAACCCAGCAGAAGGAGAGAGCCTGGTGCTGTGTTGATGGCCTTGGAAAAACCGACAGCCCCAGTTCTCAGTAACCAGGACCTGCAATCTTCCCACTACAGTTTTTTTTTTTAAAGTCTTTTGTTTTTAAAGAGAGAGGGACAGTGAGAGAAAGAGAGAGTGTCAATGTTATTTAGCCTTGTATGTGGTCTTCGTTGCCCCGACATTTCCTTGAGTACGTGGTGCTGGGTTTCAAACCCGCATCCAGGCAAGCACTGTGACCACTGATCCATGGTTCTGGTCCCACTACAGTGGTTTATGAAAAGAAAAGAAGAAACAACCCAACCCGTTCCTCACACAAGAGCGGCAGTTAAAGGGAAACTAAAGGGATTCTGGAGAAGCCGGCCCTCTGTGGCTGGGAAGCTGCCCAGATCAAAAAAAAAATCCATCAGTCCTCAAGACCCAATTAGCCTCCTTCAGGATGCTGAGCTCTTCACTGATCCCGTCCCTGTCTGACAAAGGGGGCCCTGTGCTTTGATCCCCTCTGCCCACCTGCCCTCCCTTTTGGGAAATGTCACATGCGACTCTCAAAACTGTGGCTCTGCAGGGGCCTGCTGCCAGCAGGCCCTCCTATTCTCTGGGCAGCACCAAAGCTGGCCCCTGTGGTGAAAGCTCTTGAGATTAGTGGGGAGGTAAACATACAGGACTTTCAGACAGGCAGACTGTGATATGGCCCTGAAGGAGCCGAAGCTACCATTTATGGTTGGAGCATTTACTCTGTACTGAGAACTAGCCTAATCCCACGGTGCATAAATCTTCATGGGCCCCTTATCCCAACTGTCTCCATGCTGCTCTGCTCTGAAGCAGCTGGAGGAACTGGCCGGCTCTCATTGGCATTGACTGGGAATGAAGTAGACCCACTGGCCCTGAGTTCTCCAAGCGCTTCCTTTCTCCCTCTACCGCGGCTAGAGCCCTCCAAGCGCTTCCTTCTCCGCCTTCTCTCTTTCAGAGGCAAGGCCTTAAAACATACATCCCCTCTCACTAGAGCCTTCTACATTTAGAGTCAAGGCTATTCACATTTTCTCTCTTTAGAGTCCCTGTTTCCACCCCCGAGGCTTTTCTTCCTCTCTCACTGCCTGCATGTTAGATTTTCTTCTTCTGCCTCTGCTGCTGCTGCTTCTGACTAACGGCTACTACTGTCTCGCTTCCGCCGCCTGCAGGAGAAGGTCTCCTTTCACACTGTCATCTCTTTTTCTCTCGCCCTATGCCCGGTATTTATCTGTTACAACAACCAATAGGAACACAGTGCAAACACATTCAACCAATTGTAACAAATGAGCGGCCAGATAGCTTAGTCACGCGGTCAGGCGGTCCGCATTAGCAAACATTACAAGCCAGCTGGGCCTCTTAGAGTTGTTACCACCAATTCTTTTACAAGCCAGCTGGGCCCCTTACAGAGTTATTTACCACTAATTCTTTTCTCTGGCATCTTGTTAGGCTTAGTCTCCAACACTCCTTGCCTTCTTCCTTCCTTTGCTCCCCGTCTCCACACCCTGGGGTCCTGCCTTGTGCTGAGGCTGTCCGCCAGCTCTGCCCAGCAAGACCCAGGTGTCCTGGGACTTCACATTTTTCAAAGTTACCACAACTGCCTTCAAAGCAAAAATATGATACATTATGCTAAAAATATCACTCCTGCAAGAAGCAGGGGGAAGGGGAGGGATTGGACGGGATGAAGAGGACCTCCTGCTTCAGGGATGAGGGACTGAGGGGGACATTCTAGGGAAACTGAAGCTCTGAATTGTCCACTGAGCTGCCCAAAGCCCACAGTGCTTGTGAGTGGCAGAGCTGGGATCCTCTTGGTGTCTCCATGGAAACTGGGTGAGAATGACAAGAGTAGAGGGCACATCCAGCCCAGGTTGTTCCAGTCCGGGGTGCAACACCCCCTCCCCAGCCCTATGTGGGACTCCAGAGCAAGCCTGGAAAGCACCCCCAGAAAGACAGACGCTAAAGCCTGTGGAGGGGGCTGTGAGTTGTCCCAGGATATGCTTGTCCTGTGTGGGTTCCTGCCACACAGCTCGCTTGGGTGCAACACACACTACACTAGGGAGCATTGTGCCGGGGACAGCTACGCGGGTCCTGAGGAGGATGCCAGCTAAGTCAGGCCTGTCCCTGAACTCCCGGGCTGTCCCCCAGGCTGCCGCTCAGGAGGCTGAGGAGGATGTGGCCGGTCATGAAGCCATTGCCTCTGTGCCCCCAACCCGCCCTGCTGCTCCCTGGGCGCCGCTGGGATTGTGCCTCCCAGCTCGGCTTTGCAGCCACTCCGTTAGCCTCCGCCACAGGCGCTGGGCAGAGGCTGCAAGGCTGGCTGTGGGAGACGAGCTTGCTCTTTCCCGTTTGTCGCTTTCTGCTTCCTGTTTCTGTCCACCCAGCCCCGTGGCGTGCAGTTCAAATTAAGACAGGGCCCGAGCCCAGCGCAGCTTCAGCAGCTCCCACGCCAGCAGTTGCACCGCCCAGCTCCCGAAAGCACCACCAGCAGCTGGCTGGTCCCCCTCCTCAGATGTCGGGGTGCCAGGCTTGGGACCCTTGTTTGAGCTTGGAGGGCCCAGCACTGGCCAAGCAGAGGCCCCTCTCAGATATGAGCCTCATCCCTATGGGACCCTCGTCTGCGTCCAAATTCCCTCTCCTCCCTCAGCCTGCTTTCTGTAGTTGCTGCCTGTCGCACCTTAGGGGTCTCCATTTACCTTTACATTACCTGGTCAATGACTGCTTACCTAACACTGCTTTATGTGAAATCCCTCTGTTCTTATTACCTAACACCATTATCTTTTTTGTTTTTTTAAACTGGGTATTGAACCCAGGGTTGCTTTACCACTGAGCTACCAACTGATTTACATCCTTAGTCCCAGTGTTTTTTGTTGGTTTGTTCATTTGTTTATCCGTTTTTAAGACAGGGTCTTGCTAAGTTGCTGAGGGCCTTGATAAATTGTCGAGGCTGGCCTCAAACTTGCCATCCTCCAGCCTCAGCCTCCTGAGTGCCTGGGATTATAGATGTGTGCCATGCCCAGCTCTGATGACACATCTTTAGTGGATGTCTATTGTTTAGAGCTTTCTCAGAAGAACCCTCTGACCCCCCACATGCAAAACTGCTCCTTCCACATGATTCTCTCATCCCAGGTAGTCCCACATGGAGTAGAGAATGAGGGAGACAATTCACAAAGAGAGAAACAAGATTGAGCATTCGAGAGGAGGGGAGGGAAAGAGAGAGGGCTGACAATATCCTTAAGCCCTTAATTTAGTCATGCCTGGTGTCTGCTCCACCCCATCTTTCCCAATTTCTGGAGCCAAAAATTCCCCTTTGTGTCTAAGCCAGTGTGAGTTGGGTTTCTGGGTCATTCAATCAGAGTCCTGACTAACGTGGCTGAGACAACGCTTTTCAGACCGAATCTAGAATCAAGATGAGTCAGGACTTGTCTTGTCTGGTCAGGCTCCTCACAGGACACAGCCACCCCTCCAGCGTGTCCACCGCCACAGCATTTCATAAGCGTCCTGTGCGTGAGTGGGTCTTGAGGCTCCATCAACCGTGGCTGAACCAGGATCAAGTCAGAGAAGCAAAATCCAAGATGGAACTGAGCCACAAAGAAGTCAAAATAGAGCCCGGCCTCCATCCTAGGGTCCTGAGCAAAATCCTGTGTTGTGTAGTTTTTTCCCTACGCATTTGTGTGAGGAAGTGTGTAGACAGTGTTCTATAACTACAGGGTTGGATTAATATCAATTTTTTTTTCCTATTCAAACTCCTTTTGGAACATAGGACTTCAAAGCTTGCTAGAAGGGACTGGAGCAGTGCCTCAGTGGTAGAGCACTTACCTGGCATGGATGAGGACCAGGGTTCAAACCCCAACACCTCAGCCACAACTAAGAGCCAGAAAAATAAAATCTAGGTAAAAAAAAATAAATAAAATTGATTCTCTCTTTTTCTCACTCTCTCTCTCTTTAATAAAAAAAAAAAAAGAAGAAAAGAAAAGAAAACTTGCTAGGAAATATGCAGACGTTTCCATGGGTCCTGGGCATCTTAAAGACTGTTTAGTTCAGCCAGCCCATTCCCCCTCCCCTACCTCACAAGACAAGGAAATGGAGGCTTCTCAATGATATATGCAGCTGAAGGCAGTCTCCAGGCTTCTGCTCCAAATGTCAGGTGTCTGAACCGAAACTGTGCAGAAGGCTGGGAGAGGCCACATGGCTGCACCTTCTGACATCAGACTGACCAGGTTAGCTACAAAGTGCTTAGGGGAGGCACAGAGCAGCTGAGGGCCCAGGACCTGAAAGACTGCAGGGCCCTCCTCTCCCTCTGAGGTCCTTTCTCTGGGATTTCCCAAAAGTAGGAGCTTCTTCTGGCTCCATTTGAATAATTCTTCCCTGCATCAAAAACTTGGGGAAAAAAATACACAACCAAAAGACCTCGATTGGTCAACCACAGCCCAAACTGGGCAGGCAGAGTGATACAGTAAAGAAGCCCCGAAGCTGGGCTGGAGGCTTGGCCCTCAACCAGCTGGGAAACAGGGAAAGTCCTTGGCCCCTTTGGGCTTTTGCTGTTCCATTTGACACATAGGGGAAAGGGGCATTGTAAGTCTCTGCAGCAAACCCCAGGGCAGCTGTCTCCAGTTTCCTCACTAAGACACAGCCTGACCCTGCCAGTCCCGGGGTTGGCACCTCAGAGGCAACACTAGGACTATGCCAACACTGAGGACCAATGTCCCCAGAGTGCTGAGGAGGAACATGCCAGGCCTGGAGGTCCCGGCAGAGGCACTGGTGTGCAGGCATCACATATCCCGTCTTCTGAAGCAGAGAAACTGCAGCTCCCAGAATTTGCTAAGTCAGCTGCGTTCCCCAGCCACCCTGGTGACTGCAGAAGAGAGAAGAGTCCAGAGACAACATGGACCCCCAAGGGCCTGAGAAGCTGAGGTTCACTCTGGCTCTGCTGTGAATTCCCCCATGATGTGACTTACCTTTGCCTGTACCTCAAGTTCACACATGCTGTGGTATGGATGTCATTTGTTTCCCCAGAAGTTCATGCAGTGGGAGCTTGGTCCTCAGGGTGGCAGTGTCAGGAGATGGTGTGGAACCTTTAAGAGGCGGGGCCTCATGGGAGCTCTTTAGGTCATTGCGAGCACCAACCTTGGTGGGGAATACTGGTGTCCTGGAGTGAGTTCTCCAGGAGAGCAGCTCATTAGAAAAGCCTGGGCCTAGAGCTGGAGCAGTGGCTCAGGGGTTTTGGTGCCTGCCTCGAGTGCATGGGAACATGGTATCAAACCCCAGCATTATGTATACACAGTGAAGTGTCAGAGTAATGAAAGCCAAATGAAAAAAAACAGATGAAAGTTGATTCTCTTTCTCCCTCCATCTCTCTCTCTCTCTCTCTCTCTCTCTCTGTGTCCCTTTTTCTCTCTAAAAAAAAAGAAAAGAAAAGAAGAAAAAAAAAAAAAAAAAGCCTGAGCCTGCCCCCTGCGTCATTCTCTGACCTCCTGAATTGAGATGTGATCCTTCCTCCCACACACATTCTTACCACGTGCCACTGGGCCCTCACCAATCTCCGTGCCATGCTGTTTGGACTTTCAGCCTCCAAAACTTTGAGCTAAAGAAACCTCTTTTTCTTCAGAAGTAGCCTACCTCAGGTATTTCATTATATTAACGAAAAATAGACTAATGCACCACAGAGACCCAGAATTTCAGAAGTGCAGAGGAAAGTTTGAGATTTTAGCCTACTGACTCCCAATCCATCTTAGAGACAAAAGACTTGGATCCAGAGGTAGCAGGAAAACATATGGAGTCCACGGAAAGGTGGGTAACTTGTAGCATACAAGTTACCACTACAGTGTTTCAGATCAAATCCCAGCCCCACTGTATTCTAGATGGGAAAGTCACATGATACCTTCAAATCCCAGCTTTCTCCCCGGTGAGGTGAGGGTGGTCATGCCTTCCTGTGGAGTAGCTGGGAGGATGCGTAGGTTAATGAATGTAGACTGGTTGGGACAGTGCCCAACACGTGATTCATCATTCTGGATTCTTCTGTTAGTTATATCCCAAACATTCAAAGACTTAAAGATACAGGCTTATTGCTCTTGTACCGGTCAGTGGTGGTGTTCCTCATTCAGGGGAAATTGTCACATGGTGACCAGGAACTCATGCTCATTGGATCCTGAAGTTTTACCTTCCCCTGGGACCTGGATGTCCTCTGTTTCCAGTCAACAGAGCTGGGAGAATGGGGAAGCCCCATGGACTCCTGCAGCCTCAGCCCAGGGTGACTATGGTCACTTCCGCTCACGTTCCATTGGTGAGAGGCAGCTTGGTGGCAGCCAGCTCCCAACAACACAGCTGCAACACGGAAGGGGAGCACACATTTTTGTAAACAGCTGACACAGCAGAAGCTAACAAGCCATCCCACAATATAACGGCTGCACAGAGCATGATTGGTGCACAGCACGGCAGCGGTTCGGCCGGGACCCACACTGGTTCCTCTGCAGGTCCAGCTGGTTGACAGTTCATCTGGGCCTGGGTGGGATGGCCAGGGGCACGCAATGAGCCCCTAGGGAACTCTTGGTTCTCACGCATCTGGCACAGAATTCCAAGGTGGCCTGAGCACCTGGGGGCCTGGATTTGAACTCACATAGCATCACTCCACTTCCTTCTGCAAGTCTGAGCAGGACATTTGGCAAGGCCAGGTTCGAGAAAGGAAACTGACTCAGTGAGGGGAGCTGCAAAGAACCTTGGCCATTTGCGACCTACTTGCGTGGCCGTTTGCAAACTGGTGCAGGGGAAGCGCACTCAGAAGAGAGGATGTAGTCTGTGAAGTGCACGGAGACACTCACAGTGCTCCACACTAGCCACCTGGATGTCAGGACCCGCGGAAGACCGGGTCAGCATCTCGCGACGTGGAACCTCAGCATCGACCGGGCAGAGTCTGATCCTAAAGACTAAAGAGACATGATTCCATGGTGCACGGTCCCCAAATATGTGTCAACCACTTCCTCTGATGCTCAAAGAACTAAGGATGTTAGTGCTAGAGGAAAAGCTGGCTAGGCGGGACTTTCGGAGAGACAGTGGCCAACTCTGATGTTACACCTTCCCAGGGGATTTTTCAAGGGTAACACGGCCTCTACAGGTCCCACCCCAACGTGCTGAGCTTTGAACCCAACCGCCACGCTAGATACAGCTCCCCTGGATCCATCTGTGCCTGTGCTCACTCGTGGCTGCAGCCTTGGTTCCAACCCTTGTGGCCACAATGACCTTCTTTCCTTTCCTGGCACTGGGGAACAAATAGTGACAGACCAGAAAGAATTTAAAGAGAAGGGGACAGAGGAGTTTGCAGACCAGGTCATGGGCAGATGGAAAAGGCATGTTACGCCTGAGAACAGAAGAGGAGCGCGACACAGAGTGGTCGCTAATCTACACAGGGAACAGGATCAGATTTGGTCAGGTTGTGGTGCCCTGTCCAGAAACCTGCTGCAGGGCAGTGGTTTTAAAGTCCTTTTTAGGGCTGGAGCAGTGGCTTGGCAGTTACTGTGCTTGCCTGGCACGAGCCAGGGTTTGAACCCCACCCAGCACCATGCACACAATGAAGTGTAGGAGAAACAAAAGCCACATGAGCCACATGAAAAACTAAATAAAACTGACTCTCTCTCACTCTCCCTCTCTTAAAAAAGAAAGTCCTTTTTATTTTAAAAACAGATAATTCATTGCTCCTCCCCCTTCTCTCTTTCTCCCTCCCTCCCTCCTCTTGCCTCCTTAGCTTCTTTCATAAATGAAATGTCACGTAGGGAGCTCCAATATAAAACCCATAAGAGAGGTGACGCTCCCTCAGGCAGTTTAAATCTTCACTTTTAGTGGGAAACACTTCAGTTTTTGGAACTGCAAAAATACCTCTGCAAGTTCAGATTTGAAGTTTCTTGGAGCAAAAACCTTTACATGTTTTTGCTGGAGAATGCCCTAAAATAATTTCAAAAACCTATGGACCATCTACACATTTTAGGTTGACACCAAAATTTGCTTCGTTGTAAATGAAATGATTTCAGGCACATGGCAAATATTGACATTTAAAAATGAAATTGTGAATGTATCTAATGCAACCTAAATATCCTAACACTTCAGCACCGCTCCCAACCTCTCTAATGGTGGTGACACAGACAAAACATATCACCATTCCGACCTCTAAGCGCAGCCAACACCACCATCCCTCTCCAGAACTCTTCACGTCTTGAAAACCTGAAACTCTGCCCGTTTAAACAATGACGCCCCCAGCTCCTGCCGTCACCATTTTATTTCCTGTCTCTATGAATGTCATGCTCTGTCTTCTAAAGGTCTATGGAGAAGCCCTGAGAATTCACAATTGTGCATCTTCCCTTTTTCTCTTTGAACTCGTTTTCTCACACAGAACTTTATCCTAACAATTGTAATTTCATGCTCAGAGATGTTTTTTGGATCATCTTCCTCTGTAACAAAAGCATGAATATACATTTAAATCATCTAATTTTAATCTTTAAATTGTTGTGGCTGTCATTCTAAGTATTGAAATGTGGGACTGGAGTGGTGGCTCAGTGGTTTCGGCGCTTGCCTGGCAAGCACAAGGACCCGGGTTCAAACCCCAGCACCACGTACACAACTGAGTGTTGGAGCAACTAAGGCCATGTGAAAAACTCAATAAAGTTGTTCCTCTCTTTCTCTGTCTCTCTCACTCTCCCTCTCTCTTTAAAAAAAAAAAAAGTATTGAAATGTTTTTCTGGGTTTAGTTATCATTAATATTATTAATATGCAATTATCAAAACAAAGGTATATCATTTTAAAAGCAGACTTCATTACAAATGCATTTCTTATGGAGTAAACGGGGCTGGCTTTTTTCCAATGAGGTCATGGATCAGTTGATGGACGTGACTTATCGCCCTAATGAGTCAGGTTTGGTTTTACTTAGAGAGAGACACTGGGAAGCTTGAGTCATGTCGGTAGATGGGAGTAGAAGTTTTGATCTAGCAACTCCATCATTTAATTCTCTCAGCTACTGCCTTATATATCTAAAAATTAAATCGTAAACTATTGTTTGATTTTGATGAAAATAAAACCTGGAAAATCATTTCATTTGAAATTTTTACCCAGCTTCTCCAGAGTTTTTCTCGTCGTTTGCTGGAAAGAACACCAAAAAGTTCTGCTAAGATTGATGAAATTATTATTAATCAAACCTCTTCTCTCTCCTTCCAAAGCACTTCATTTAACCCATTGTTGTCAGACAAGTTTGGGAAATCTAACCCTACTAATTTAACTAAACTTTTGCCAACAAAATACTTTCAATAAAATGTTTTTGTATGATCACTTGCTTCAAACATATTTTCATACTGGGGAATAAAATTGACCAAATTTTATAGTTATACTGTGTCATGTATGAATGTGTAACTGTGACTCCCACCTAAGCATAATTATAATGGATCAATAAGAATATAAAATAATTACCACAGGAATTTCAAATCATTTACTTCATTTTATTTATGAAAAATATGTCATGTAACTTAAATATCATACCAGTCCTTACAATTAAACCTATAAATCAAATGAGGATACTTTGTCCAAAAAAAAGTCTGACTTTAGAAAAGTGCTAATAGGGCCAGGCATGGTAGTCCACGCCTGTAATCCCAGTGGCTCAGGAGGCTGAGGCAGTAGGATCCCAAGTTCAAAGCCAACCTCAGCAATTTAGTGAGGCCCAAGGCAACTTACTGAGAACGTGTCTCAAAATTTAAAAAAAAAAGGGGGGGTCAGGCGATGTGGCTCAGTGTTAAGTGCCTCTTGGTTCAATTCTTGGCACCAAAAAAATAAAAAAAGAAATATGCTAATAGGCATTTCAAAGAATACTATAAAAATATAGAAAAATACTATAAACTTAAATGCTCAAATACAATAAAACCATAAAAGAAATTTTGGAATAAACCTGATAACATAGTATCCTAAAAATAATCAGGTCAAGGTTTACATTTTAATCCAATATAATTATTTGAACTCTGGCAGCTTTAAGAATTAATTAAATTTTTCTAAGTATTTAGTTGAAAGAGAAAGATAAATTGGCTGACAGCATATTTTAAATGGGAGGCAGAAAATATGAAACATTTTACGAGATGAAACAGACTAAGGATTGACTATCTCTGAAATAGTTTATGATATGCCTTGATAAAATAACTCTTAACCACTTTATTAAATAATGTGCGCAAATATGAAAGACAACACATTAAAGTTTTATCTGTATTTCTCTCAGTCTATCTTGAGAAACAGGATCCTCCCAAGAATCATTAGAGTTGGATCAAGGGATAGGAGAATTAAAGTTCTTAAACAGGAATTGTTAGGACTCCCACCAGCACCCTCTACTATATATATCTGGATCAAAATATCCCCATCTGGGGCTGGGGAGGTGGCTCGGCAGTTATGGTGCTTGCCTGGCGTGTGTGAGGACGAGGGTTGGAACCCCAGTATTATGTATACAATGAAGTGTCAGAGCAGTGAAAGTCACATGAAAAACTAAAATTGATTCTCACCGTTTCTCTCTCACACTCTTCCTCTCTAAGAAAGAAAGAAAGAAAGATCCCCCCTGAGTCCAGATTCCCCATTTCTAAAGTCAGACTTGTCCCATAACAGAAAGGTGTAAAGACCTGAAAAAGGGGGCTGGAATGGTGACTCAGCGGTTACAGCACTTGCCTGGCATGCACCAGGACACAAGTTTGAACCCCAGCACCAACTATGTGTCAGAGCAACGAGAACCAGATGAAAAACTAAAGTTGATTCTCTCTCTCTCTCTCTCAGTCCCTCTCTTTCTCTTTAAAAAAGAATGGGGGGGTGCTGGAGCAGTGGTTCGGTGGTTACAGCACTTGCCTCACATGCATAAGTACGTGAGTTCAAACACCAGGATCACGTACACAACAAAGTGTCACAGGAATGAAAATCACATGAAAAACTAAATAAAATTGATTCTCTCTCTCTCTCTTTCTCACTGTTCCCTTTTTCTTAAAGAAAAAAAAGAAAGAAAGAAAAGACCTGGACAAGGTCCTGCCTGGGGTTGGGCGTTTGGGTAGTTCTTGAAGTCGGGCTCCCTTTTGCTTACTGGCCTAGGAGGTTTTCCCAAACCTAGAAGGGTAAGGACATTTTGCTTTCCTAAGGTTGGAAAGGATCAGAGGATCAGGGGTGTTTTAAGGAGATCCGCTTTAAGGAAAATACCATGGGAAGCTGTGGATCAGAGCAGGATCCCCTTCAAACTCGCTGGACCCCTCCCTTTGACCATGACTGCCCTAGGGCGCTGGCACCCTGAACAAGATCTCAGTGTATCAATCTAGGGTCCTCCCTGCCTGTGCTTACTCACTCGTGGAGGAGGGTGGCCTCTGCTGAATGTCCCTTCTGGAAACCACAGCCTGTGGTGGGAGGGCTTCTGGAGAGCCGGGACCAGTTCCCACCTGCAGGAAGTGAACGCCCAGGGGAAGCCCAGGAGGGCCTCTTTCCCATCCCCACTAAGCTCTGGAAATCCTTCAGTTACCTTGATTCCCTGAAAGGCAGGAGAGCTTTATTCCCAGAGCAGTGGAAAATCAACATTGTGGGGCTTCTCTGAGGCTGAATCTTGGAGAACACCAGGCTGGGCTCTGTAAGTCAACAGCCTTGTGAATTAGGGGAAGTGCCAAGACACAAGCAGACGCCCGACCTCCGTCACTCTGGCACTCACGTGACTTCCAGCAAGTCTCTTCATCTCTTTTCCTTAGGTCCAACTGTGCTTGCAGGTGTCTAACTCCTGGAGTTGGGGGAGGAGTAAATGGGAGAGTGCACCCAAGGAGCCTAAGGCAGTGCCTGGACACCAGCTGCCTGGGACATCCTTTTCATCCTGCTGTCCCCTGCTTTTGAGCTCAGTGTTGGGATACCCCCAGGGAGCTGCAGCCCCATTTCCCCCCCTCTTCCCTAATCCTGACTGGTGGGTTGGCTCTATGGGCTCCCCTTCCTCAGATTGCCCCAGCCCCAGCCCCCAGCCCAGCCCCAAAGCCTTCCTTAGATTTAGCAAAACCCAAACCCGTCCCTTCCTGAGCCTGGCCTCCAGCATCTGTCTGTTTATCTCTCTCTCTCTCTCTCTCTCTCTCTCTCTCTCACACACACACACACACACACACCTGAGGCTGCCTCTCTTTAGGGCTGAAGCCAAGCTCAGAGGAGAAATGCCAAGTGCAAAGGAGAAGAATGGAGTCCACTTTTCACATTCTTCCAGGCTCCATGAACTTCAGGGTAATTAGACAGATATAAAATGAATATGGGGCTCTTTTTTAATCCTAGGTCTTCTTAATTGCCTGAGTTGGAAAGTGATTAGTAGGTGATTAATGGGACTATATTCCATAAAAATTGAATTATCCTGGATACGTTGCAGTCTGCTGCCCAAACACTCTTTGGAGAGTTTCTAGCTGCTAATGGCATTAGGTTGACTTTTCCTTTGCACAGCAGATAATGCTCCAGACAGAGGGACTGTTTCCCAGAGCTGAGCCCCTTGATCAGAAGAACTGAGCGCATGTTAAACAGCAGGTTCCAGGAGCCAGAAGCAGCCCCATCTTAGCCAGAGTGGGAGCCCATGCCACTAAGAGCCAAGCTGGTGTCCTGGTGGTCTAAAACAGCTTCTTTCACCACCTTGAGGATTTAACAGAAGTCAACAAAATCCTGTGGAAGTTAAAACATAAATAAAATAGAAAGAAAGGAAGTACATACCCCAAGTGCAGCAGAGGTTGTCATAGGTGAAATTCTAGAATTGACTTGGGATTTTTATTGTGTTGTTCTCTTTTCCTGCGTTAGGCTTGCATTATTTTTTTTTTTAAAAACAGAAGATTTTAAATGTTAGTTTAAAGAAGCTTATGCCTGGGGCTGGAGCGGTGGCTCAGCGGTTTCGGTGCTTGCCTGGTGAGCATGAGGACCCGGGTTCAAACCCCAGCACCACGTACACAACTAAGTGTTGGAGCAATAAAGGCCATGTGAAAAACTAAATAAAGTTGTTTCTCTCTTTCTGTGTCTCTCTCACTGTCCCTCTCTCTTTGAAGAAGAAAGAAGAAAGGAAGAAAGGAGAAAGAAGGAAGAAGAAGAAGAAGAAGAAGAAGCAGCTTATACCTCATATCGGGCGATCCACTCACATTTCTCTATTTTGGTGCTGGGGATAGAGCCCAGGGCCTCACACATGCTAAGCACATTCTCTACCACTGAGCCACACCATCAGACCACACTTGTCTCATTTTCAGGGTGACAATGTTTGGATCTAAGATGGGCAGAGATCTTGAGGACCATCAGCAGGAGCAGACTGGACGATGTCAAGAGAGTAGAGACCCCGTTATGTTGTAGAGATGGCTCAGGTGCCAGGTCCTCTGCAGCTCCCTAGCAGGCCTCCAGGTCCTCGGCATGATTCTGCCAGGACCCCAGCCCAGCTTGTCCACGACTGCCAGGCCAGAGAATCAACAGCCGACTGCGTGTTTCAAAGCCAGCAGCATCACCGCACCCACCTGAAGGAGCTTAGAAATAGGAGGAGGAGCAGGAATCCAGCCATCAGAGAGGCAAAAGGAAAGAAAAACCTCCCCTGCTGAAGGTAGGGGCTACTCCAGCAGGTGCCAAGCTGGTAACTGTTCGAAGCTTCCCAGTGTGGAATTCCATTCAGACAGCATCTCTGCTGTAAATAAACAACCCCCATGTCCCCAGGTCTTGCCATTTTCCTGCTTATTCCCTTAATTTAAAAGCCAGCTTCCATCCTTCAAAAGGTACCCCAGCCCTGCAAATTCACAGAGCCAGCAATGAAGTTAGTGGGTGTCTAGAGATGGGCAGGGGGGTGCAGGGTTACTATCAATGGTCATGAGGGGTCTCACTGAGGGGATGCTCTAAAACAGCTTTATGGTGATGATTGTGCCACCCAGTGAAGTTACTAAAAATCATTGAATCACAGACTTAAATTGGCTGGATTTTATAACCTGTAAAAAAGACCTCAATAAAGCTGGTAATAAAGACAAAAATGAAACAAAACAAAGACAACAGCAAAACCTCACCCAGGGTCACTTAGCCTCCTTTTGCAACTGCACACACTGACTGTGCCCTCCTTGGAGCCCCGTCTTGAGTCTTCCCCCACTCTATGCCCTAACGTTCGTGTTGGTCAGTGTTCCCTCGCTGTGGCAAAATACCTGAGGTCAACAGCTTATGAGGAGGTGGGTTCATCTTGGCTCAGCGTTGCAGGTTTTCAGTCACGATCAGCTGACTCCTCTGCTCTGACCTGTGGCAGCACAGTACGTCACGGCAGGAGCCGTGGCCTTCCAGGGTGCCAGGAACATAACTGGTTCTCAAGTCCCGCTCTCGTACAGACCTGTGCCACTCATACCCCTAAGTCCCCTCTTGATGTGTTTTTGAATGCAGTTTGCAAGAACTTTATTAAGGAGTTTTGCATTGATATTCATGAGGGATACTGGTCTGTAGTTTTCTTTCTTCGATGTGTCTTTGTTGGGTTTTGGTATCAGAGTTTTGGTTGCTTCATAAAAAGTGTTTGGGAGCAATAAATTTTCCCCTTAAGAATGCTTTTGTGCTGTCCCGGAGGTTTCGATGTGTTGTGTCTTCATTCTCATTCTCTTCCAAGAATTCCTTAATTGCTGCTCTCATGTCTGCTTGGATCCATTCTTCATTTAATAAGGTGTTATTCAATCTCCATATATGCTTGTGTTTTGTGCCATGGTTTTTGCTGTTAATTATTAGGGTCATGGCATCATGGTCTGATAGGATACATGGAATAATATCTACTTTTTATATTTGCTGAGATTTCCTTTGTGAACTAGAATACGATCTATTTTGGAGAAGGATCCATGTGCTGCTGAGAAAGTATACT
The DNA here is from genome assembly GCA_004027875.1 of Aplodontia rufa. NCBI lineage: Eukaryota > Metazoa > Chordata > Mammalia > Rodentia > Aplodontiidae > Aplodontia > Aplodontia rufa. Next base: position 213,489 of record PVKS010000306.1, read on the forward strand.
CTATCAATTTGCGATGGAAATTCTGTAGATGTCTGTTAAGTCAGATTTACGGTGTTGTTTAGACTGGAGATTTCTTTATTGTTTTTTGCTTTGATAATCTGTCTATTGGTAATAGAGGAGTGTTAAAGTATCCCCGTAGTGTTGTGTTGAGGTCCACAAGTGGTTTTACATCTTGGAGTAACTTTTCCACGTAGTTGGGAGCATTGGTGTTTGGAGAGTATATTTTTACTATGGTTATTTCTTCCTGTTGTATTCTTCCCTTTACTAGGATGTAGTGACCTTCTTTATCTCTTTTGATTAATTTATGTTTGAAATCCACTTTGTCGGATATAAGAATTGTAACTCCAGCCTGCTCTCTTGGGCTGTATGCCTGGTAGATTTTTTCTTTCCATCCTTTCACCCTTAATCTGTAGGTGTCACTGGCTGTAAGGTGGGTTTCCTGTAAGCGGCATATTGTTGGATTTTGTTTTTTGATCCAATCTGCTAGTCTGTGTCTTTTGATTGGTTCATTGAGACCATTCACATTCAGTGTTAGAATAGTTATGTGGTTGTGGTTCATATTCATTGTGTTTTATTAGTAAATTCTGTGCTGTCTTAGTTGTCTATTGATAGCATGTACCTTTATTGAATTTCCTCTGTGGGTTTTGAGGAATTTTAGCTTGTTTATCTTTGAGAATTCTTTGTAATGCTGGCTTTCTGTTCACAAATGCTACAAATTTGTTATTGTCGTGAAAAGTTCTTATTTCACCCCTAAATTTGAAGCTGAGTTTTGCTGGGTATAGTATTCTTGGCTGCTTATTGTGTTCATTCAGGTGTTGAAAGATCTCCTTCCATGATCTTCTCACTTCCGGAGTCTGAACTGAAAAGTCAGATGTGATTCTTATTGGTTTGCCTCTGAATGTGATTTGTCATTTCTCCCTTGCCGCTTTCAATATTCTTTCCTTAATTTCCCTGTTGTACATTTTGAATATGATGTGGCTTGGTGAGCTTCTCATTTGATTAGGCCTATTAGGTGTCCTTTAAGCTTCCTGGATGAGCATATCTGACTATTTTTATATGAGCAAAATTTTCTTTAGCAATCTCCTTGAGAATGTTCCATATCCCATTTGTTTGTTTCCATTTCTTCCTGTATCCCAATTACTCTTATATTGATTCTTCTCATTTCATCCCAAACATTTTTAAAATTCTGTTCATGCTCTGAGAGTATATTTTTTTCTTTTTTGTCATCCATGCACTCTAGCTTGCTCAGCCTGTCCTCATTGTCAGAAGTTCTTTCTTCAAGAGCTGAGGTTCTGTTTTCTAGAAGTTAGTCTATTATTAAATTCTTCCATGGTTCTTCTCATGTCATTGACTGCAGATTTTAACTCTGTTAATTCCTTTTTGAGTATGTCTATTTCTTTGATAATAAAGTTTTTCATCTCTTGAGTTTTCTCACTTAGTCCCTTCATTATATATTCTTTTAGCTCATTATTCATTTTAGTAATCAGATTATTTATAATACTTTCAAGATTTTCATCTCAATTCCTATCCATGTGGGGGAGTTTTGGGTTTGAGGTGAGCCTCTCCTTGTTTGATTCTTCATTTTGAAGAGCTT